>PVJS01003754.1:10052-37347 GCA_004027185.1 Glis glis | reverse complement strand
ACCCAACTTCAAATTTCTTAAGATTCAGCATTGATTGCTTTTTGAGCAGTCATAAGAAAGAGAAGATAATAATTTTTCAGCTCCTATGAGTGTTGCAACACTCAGAATTCTATTTCCCAATATAGGCATTCATAGTTGCTGTATTTGTTTTTGTAAAGTTCTCCATTGTTGCAGATAAAAACAAATGTTTGTGTATATGCTGACTTAACGAAAAGTATATGTATATTATATTGTTCCAAATTCTTACTAACCTATATCAACATGTATGAAAATTTTGTATATAAACTTGAATACAGAAAATTATTTTTTCACAAGAAGCAACACAATAGTTCTAAGGAATAAAGCAGGCAATATTCTTTACCTTAAGTATTTTGTGTAAGTCACTATTCAAATCCGATAATAGACAATGAACTCTGATCTTTGTCGTGAAAAACATTTTTTGATTATTTGCGGGAAATATAAAATATTTCCCATTCAAATAGTGTATTTGTGGAGTCTACTTAAAATTTGAACATAGATTTAATTTTTACCAATACCGAAATGTTGCTTAATTTTAGATAATCTGCAGGCAACTGAAAGAGAATCTCTATACTGAATTTTGAATGAGACCCACAAATTTTCATTAAATTATAAGAGTTAGCAGGGCATGGTGGTGCACGCCTGTAAGCTTGTAATCCTAGTACTTGGGAGGCTGAGACAGGAGAATCTAGGTTCAAGGCCAGTCTCAGTAATGTAGCAAGACTCTCAGCAACCTAGCAAGACTTTATTTCAAGCAAAATATAAAATGGGCTGGGGTTATAGCTCGGAGATAGAATGCCCCTGGGTTCAATCCACTGTACTCCCCCCCACACACACATACACGAACAAATTATGAGTTATATAATAAATATACAAATGCCAAAAAACATAAAAGCAACTCAGTGTGGTGGCATACACCCATAATCTTAGCAACTTGGGAGGTTGAGGCAAAAGAATCACAAGTTCAAGGCCAGCATAGGCAATTTAGTGAAATCATGTCTCAAAATATGATAAAAAGGTCTAAGGATGTGGCTCAGTGGTAGAACACCCCTAAATTCAATCCCCAGTACCTTAAGGAAAGAGAAAGAAGGAAGGAAGGAAGGAAGGAAGGAAGGAAGGAAGGAAGGGAGGGAGAAAGGAAGGAAGGAAGGAAGGAAGGAAGGAAGGAAGGAAGGAAGGAAGGCCAAGACCTGTATATATCTGAACATGCCTCTCTCAGTCACAGTTAATACAACTGGTGCGATTTAGAGATAGGAAGTAGATAAACTCCTGCATTGGTAGGCCTTATGCAATATCACATAGTTCTGCTTCCAATCTTTTTAGTTAGCTTTCAACCTGTTTCAACGCTGCATTGAAGGCCAGATCTTCAGCACAGAGAAAAAAAAAACAAAAACATCTCAGTTCATTCACCCACCACAGAAACCTCCCCTAATTTCTTCAATGATCTATACTTTCAACTTATTCACAAAGGTTCTTACTGCAACCCACATATACTCAACATTTCCAGTGTCATAGGCTATAATGTTGTAAACAAAAGGATTAGGACCTCTCTCAGCAGGCTTCCTGCTAGATGGAAGCAAGAAAGGACATGGATTACATGGAGAAAAGGCATGGTTTGAGAGAGAACATTAATCTTCAGTAATTAGTGATTGAGGAAGGAAATACAACCAAGACATCAAATTAGCTTCTGCAGAAACGACCAATTTCTAAAGCTGGTTGAGTCTCTCAATTTATCTCCTGAAATAAAGCAGCTAAAAATGTAAAAGTGAACTCCTAGCAATTGTACAGTCAGCCTCATATGAAAAAAAATCTGAATCAGATAGTTGGGGGAAAGACTCTATAGAAAACAACTGTTTGGATCATGGGTGTGACTATTTATTCTGCAGCTCAAATAAAATTAATATTAAGTAAGATCAATATTGCCAGTAGAGTAGAAAAGTAAAGAAATCTGAACTCAGGTTATTGCATATTTTAGATATTTTAGATGAATTCCCTTTCCTTGCTCTCGATACTGTCTCTTTTCAAAATGTGTCTCCACATTACAAAGACCCCATACTAATTGCTCTCAATTTTTATCTCTGTTTTATAAATTCATATTCTGTGTTGGGGAAGATGTCCAATTGAACCTGTTAAAAACTTAATGCCACATGGGTTAAAGTACTTGGCAATAGGCTCATTAAATCCTCTTCTAAATGTAGAAATGTAGGTGTTGAAAAAGATAAAACCACTAGCTGCTAAATTTGCAATTTAAAAAAGGCAAATTCAAGATGTGTCAAATTTAACAAAGCTACTCCTGGGGGTCCAATTTCATAGATAAAAGATAAAAGGCCAGCAATCCACTTTACCCCCAGCAGTTCAATGAAAGTTGTGCGATCTCTATTGCTTCATCAGTAACTACAAAGTGGTTTCCTCCCAGTAATTCTTTTTTTTTCTTTTGTGGATTTCAAAATATCTGACTGTTTAATGAGTATGTTTTGTTCATGATAAAGGATATCTTAATACCCTACACTCAGTTCTGACACATAGCCCCTGATAAACAATAGCTAGTAACACCAAACACTCATACCAAGCAAAAGGAAAAACACTTGCGAATTTGCATTATGCTTATGAATTTATGAATTCATCAGTTTTTCTGCATCCACCATCTTTGTCAAATTTCTCCTTTCTCATTGCTAGTTTCAATTTACAACCTGATTATCACTTTCCTTCAATTTTTAATTTTGTCCGAATATTTTAAGATTCTGAGCCACCTTAAGATACACAAAACTAACCAAACAAAATACACTTTCAGTGTTTTTTTTTTTTCTGGCAATCCAGAATTACATTTGCAGATCTCTTTAATTATTCCATGGGTAAAGCCAGACACATCTATGAGTTGCTTAGTTAACTTTTATCTTCTAAGGAAGACTGAAATTCTTACCAAGGTAGTGAATAAAATTGGGGCCCAGAATGTATTCTTGGTGCTTTTGACAAAGTGAGTTTCATGTTTAAACAACAGATGTAATGTCCAAAGTTTGCATCCTTGGAAACAAAAAGTTACATCCTCGGAGACAGTCTAGGAGACAGATGGAAAAGTTGTAAACAGCACTCTGAATTGCTTTGGTGGACACAAATTTACTTTGAAGATTTCACTGAATCTTTTCAACTTGTAAGCCACTCATGGCACCAGAAAGCAAGTTTACAGTGCAAACCTTAACCAGATACTAGGTACAATGGAGAGACCTCAGCAAATGTAGATGTGTGGTTCAGATAATTCCCTTGGAAGTTCAGATAATTGCCTAAAGCTTATTTAAATCTATGGAAAGACTTTACCCTCTCCTTTACCCCAACTCATCTTTTCTTCTTTCTTCCATAATCCTCTCCACCCCACTCTGATCTTTTTGTCATTCTCCAGATCACCCTACTTTAAATCTCCCTGTTTTATCCTGAATTTCCACCTCACTTTTGAAAAGACCCTCCCATGCTGGCAAATTCCTGAAGTCAAAATGTAAAGAGTTTCACTGTCAGGGTCCCCTCTTAGGCATCTAGTGTTCAAGAGCCAAGGAAAAAAATAAATTCTTGGCTCTGTAGCAACTTTATTGCAATGTTTCTAGAAAAAAAAATGTTTTGTGAACACAGATTCTAATGAAGAGGTATGAGCTAGAGTGCCCACCTTCCCAATGTTGCTCTGAAAGGAAAAAATACATTGAAATTGGTCGATGGAAACATTCACAGGTACCTGTAAATCGAAGGCATTTGTCTTGCCACTATTTCAAAACATCAAATGAGTAACTGTGAATAATGTTCAAGATTCAAAGATTTCACGTTCAAATACAATATTCCTCACATTTAGCTTTCTGAGATATAGTAAAATTGGTTGGGGGGGGTAGTAAAACCCTTTGATCCTCATGTTCAAAAACAGCCACCAAGCCTTTGGGAAACAGCAGATAAGAGTTACCCTTCTGATAAAAGGAAACACATTTTAATCATTCTCAGTAACTCTCTCTTGATAAAAGGTGGTTGAACTATCCTCCTGAAGAATTATCAAATCTTTGTGCGACTTAAACAAGCAAAGGTCCTGGGATTTGTGTTCAGATAATGCAGTCTATCAGCAAATAGCTTACCATTAAACCTGTAAAAGCACTTATATGTAATATTACTCATTCGCTCATTCATTCAGAAAAATAGGGATTGAGGGTCAATTAAACACAAATCAAAACCCTCTCTTCAAAAAATATTTAACCCAACTATGGATATGAGACATTGGCAGAAATAATTGTAATGCAAAGTAGAAAATGGCACATAGCCTAAAAGGGACAGATTGAGAGTCACGGACATACAGAGAAGAAAAGATGACATCTAGGAGAGCAAAGCTTTTCAGAAGACATGGCATTGAAGTGGGATTTTGAATGAATGGGTAGGATTTAAACATCTAAGAAAGAGGGAGAATAATGTGAATGAAGTTACTAGCATTAACTGGGAAGTATAGCACATACTAGAAATCCAGTAACGTAGGTTCATTAGTGCACAGAGTAATGGATAGTAGAGAGTAAAAGATAACACCGTGTGTGTCTCGAGGCCTGGGACTGTGGGTGGGAGAGCCTTCGGTCAGGCTGAAGAGTTTGAATGGATTCAACAGGTAGTATGGAACCATCCGATGTCTGTGAGAGTCCATGAATTTTCAAACAATATTCAGTAAATGCAGTAAGTATTGCCTTTTCTACAAATGGTACTGGGACGACTGGATATCCACATGTAAAAAAACCAATTAAACCTTTATCTGATTCCACATTCACAAAATGGATAAGAGATCTGTATATAAATAGGCTAACGCTATAAAGCTTCAAGAAGAAATGGGAGGAAAATTTCATGATACTGCATTAGGCAAAGAATTCTTAGCACACAAAATGCATAATATTTAAAATTTATAAAAAAATTGATTAATTGGAAATGATCAAAAATAAAAATTTAAATTTACCACTAAAACATTAGAGGGGAAATAAAAATATAAAATAGGAACTGAGAGAAACTATTTCCTTTAATTATTTATTTATTTACTTACTTATTTATTTATTTATTTATTTATTTATTGCAGTACTGGGGATTGAACCCAGAGGCATTCACCTTCGAGCTATACCCCCAGCCCAATTTTGTTTCTTATTTGGAAACAGGGTCTCACTAGGTTGATGAGAGTCGTACTACTTGCTGAGGCTGTCCTTGAACATGTGAACATCCTGTCTCAGCCTCCCAAGTATAGGGATTACAGGCGTGTGCTACCATACCCGGCCGAGAGAAACTATTTCTAAATCGTAAATCCAATAACGAACTTGTATCTAGAATAAATATTATGCCTTTCAACTCAGTAATAAGACAAATAACCTATTTTTTAAAAAAATTAGAGAAATTATTTGAATACACATTTCACATACAAATGGCTAACAAGCAAAAGATGCTTGACCTCATTAGTCATTAGGAAATAGTGAATTAAAAACACAGTGACCGGGCGTGGTGGCGCACACTTGTAATCCCAGTACTTTGGGAGGCGGAGACCGGAGGATCTGGGTTCGTGGCCAGCCTCAGCTCTCTGGCTCTCTCTCCGTCTCTCTGTCTCTCTGTCTCTCTCTCTCTCTCTCTCTCTCTCTCTCCTTAGTGAGGCCCTCCGCAACTTTGTGAGACCCGGTTTCAAAATAAAGTATAAAAAATAGGGCTGGGGGCATAGCACGGAGGTAGAACGCCCCTGCGTTCAATCCCCGGTACCGCAAAAAAAAAAAAAAAAAAAAAAAAACCACACAGTGAGCTGGGCGTGGTGGTACACACCTATAATCCTAGTACTTGGGAGGCTGAGAAAGGAGGATCGCAGGTTTGAGGACAGTTCCAGCAAGTAGTGAGACTCTTATCAACCTAGCAAGACCTTGTTTTAACATAAAAATAAAAAATAGGGTTGGGGGTGTAGCTCAGATGTAGAATTCCCCGGGGCTCAATCCCCAGTACCAGACACACACACACACACACACACACACACACACACACACACACACACACTAAAAAAAATCAACAAAAAGCACAGTGAGATGCAACTTCACACTTACTAGAATAGCTACAAGCAAAAGACAGTAGTGACATACATTTGGTAAGGATGTGGAGAAATGACACTTGCACACATTGCTGGAGTATAAGCAACAGGTACTGCCACTTTGGAAAACAGTCTGGCAGTGCTACAAATTGTAAATATAAAGTTACCCTGGGATCCAGCAATTCTACTTCTAGGTATATATACATCCAAGAAAAATAAAAACAGATGTTCACACAAAATCTTATAAATGTATTTTTCATAGAAGCCTAATTTATAATAGACCCAAACTACAAACAACACAAATATCTATCAAATTTGGATGGATAAACAAAATGAGGTTTACCATAAAATGAAAAGTATAAACTACTGATACAATCTACAGGACTAAATCTCAAAACATTATAAGTGACAGAGGCCATAATGAAGTGAATATATATTGTGTGATTTCACTACATAAAATGTACAGAAAAGGCAAATCTATGGAAACAGCAAGGAGGGTAGTGTTTGCCAGAGGTTGTGGGAGGGAGCAAAGACCAAGTATGCATGAGAAATCTTTTGAGCAATAAGAATGTACTACAGCTGAGCTAGGTGTGGTAGTACACGCCTGTAATCTCAGTTTTGGGGAGGCTGAGACAAAGAGGATTACAGGTTTGAGGCCAGCCTCAGCAATTTAGAGAGGTCCTCAGCAACTTAGCATGATCCTGTTTCACAGTAAGAAATAAAAAGGGCTGGGGGTATAGCTCAGAGGTAGAACTCCATGAGTTCAATCTCTAGTACCACAAGGAAAAGACAGAGAGAGAGTCCTAAAACTGGATTTGGTGATTACACAGCTCTGTAAATTACTAAAAATCAATGAATTGCACACTTAAAGCCGGTGAACTTGTGATATGGAAATTATAACTCAATAAAACTCATTTTAAAGGTTTATTAAAGAACTAGATAACCTAGGCAAAACTATTCTAGGAAAATTAATCTGGCTCTAAGTATGTAGAATCGATAGAAGTAAAGTCAGAGGCACAGAGAAAGCTACATGAGAAGGCTCTCACAGCTCTCAGGTAAGAGGGGTGGAGGGCTGCATCAGGACGGGGCAGTGGGGAGGAGAATGGCACGGAAGTCAAAATTGTGAAGATATCGAAAACCAGTTGGAGGGCGAAGGTCTGAGAAGGAGAGGGGTCAAAGATGGCTCCACAATTTTAAGACTAGATAATTTGAAATCATCCATTCCATGGAAAGAAAAGAAGCAGAAAAAAATTATGTGTCCCATGATATTAGTGTTTTACAAATGCTCTTGATTCTATGAAAGATCTGATAGCTTTCTAATAATTCAGCTTTTTATTTTTTAAACATGCTTTTATTGGTCCATTGTAGTCTCACATCACAATGAATATCAATGTGATATTAACATACATGCACACAGCTCTTAGTGTACCCCCTGCCTCCCCCCCCATATGGAGTACCGAGAATAACGTTGGTATATTCTCGTATGTGCACATTGTTTATGATAAGAATTCCACTGATTCACTTCTTTCTTACCCTTCCCCTTCCCTTAGACCACTTCCCTTGCTCCACTGAGGGTTGTCCATTATCATTTGGAGTCCCTTTTGTGTCCCCACTACTCCCTAGGTTGTGCATATTAATGGAAACATATGACCCTTCTCTTTTTGTGATTGGCTAATCTCACTTAACATAATGTTCTCCAGATCCTTCCATTTTCTTGTAAATGATGTTATTTTGTTCTTCTTTATTGCTGAGTAGAATTCCATTGTGTGTATTTCCCATAATTTTGTAATCCATTCATCTGTTGATGGACACCTAGGTTGGTTCCATAATTTGGCCACTGTGAATTGTGCTGCTGGGATATACAAAGAACTTAAAAGACTTTACACTAAAAAAACAAATAATCCGATCAAGAAGTGGGCAACTGAAATGAATAGACACTTCACGAAAGAAGAGATACAAATGGCCAATAGATACATGAAAAAATGTTCAACATCATTTGCAATCAGGGAGATGCAAATCAAAACTACTCTAAGATTTCATCTGACCCCAATTAGAATGGCAATCATTAAGAAGTCAAACAACAACAAATGTTGGCGAGGATGTGGGGAAATCGGGACTCTTCTATACTGTTGGTGGGACTGCAAACTAGTTCAACCATGATCAGTGTGGAGATTCCTCAGAAAACTGGGAATGGATCCACCATAATTCAGCTTTTTAAATATAGCTTGCTTTACATTTTCCTTAGAATATCTATGTACTCTTCGTTCCAAATAAAAATTCCTCAGGCAGGTATTCTGAAAGTTACAAAAGAGGAATAGAGAGTGCCTGCCATCTTTTTCACATAATTTATTTTAACATACAGATTATTTTTGTATCTGAAAATTATTTTTAGTAATTGTATGTCTACCTACTGTTACATAGCAAGAAAGGGATAATTTTGTACATGCTAAAGATACTTCTAAGTATCTCTGCAGTCTTCATTGAGTGATGTTTACTTTTTTTCTCTTCATCAGGCAAAACATTTTTTCTTTGAAATAGTTCATAGGACTTCCATTTGTAGGGAAGACTTTCTCACCATTATTTAGAAGACATAATCCCTTCTCAGTGGGTCAGAACACAGTCTTAGCCTCTGGTCACTTCTGTAGACCTGGAATGTACTAATTATTGGCTCATTAATAGAGCAGTGTGTATGGCTGATGCACAAGCCAAATGACAACAATAAAATGACTCTTCTTAGCCGGGCGTGGTGGCGCACGCTTGTAATCCCAGTACTTGGGAAGCTGAGATAGGAGGATCACAGGTTCGCGGCCAGCCTCAGCTACTTAGTGAGGCCCTCCGCAACTTGGTGAGACCCTGTTTCAAAATAAAGAATAAAAAATAGGGCTGGGAGTGTAGCTCAGAGGAAGAATGCCCCTGGGCTCAATCCCCAGTACTGCAAAAAAAAAAAAAAAAAGACTCTTCTTGCAAATGAAAATTCATCTGTGGAGGCCTATATGGGCAACACCTGGACTATGGCTCTCAGGAGATGACATTTAAGACAACAGAAAATATATTTAGACATTAAATACCCATGAAGTATTATAAAAAGTAAGAATTATCTTATACAGCTATACAATTGCTTTCTTGTAAGCTTTCTGTTCCAGTTTATATTTCTCTGCCTCACATCTGTGACAAAAGATAATATAATAAAAGGAAGACTCTGTGTCACTTATCTAGTGACCTGAATGGTAGTTTAAAAGGCACTGCAAAATAGATAGGGAGTAACATGCTCCTGAAAAGCATGCTTGTTCAGGAACTCAGCCAAGACGGACATTATCAAGGCTAGCTACATTTTTCTGTTTCCCCTGCTGGGCAACTTGGAGAAAGAAACATTCACCATACAAAAAGCAGGGGATGGAGTAGGAAGGGAATTTAACAGATGCTGCAATCTAAACATAAGAACCAACATTAGGACAGTACAACCCTGCTGCCACTAAAACTTATAGAGGCAAAAGGAGAGGAAGGTACCTAGATGTTAACAATATCATGATGAGGAAGATAGAAGTTAAGAAAGACTAAAATTGGAGATGAATAGCCCAAACTTCTCCATAATTAACACATTCTGGACATGCAGGACTGTATGGGTCTCTAGATACAGTGTCTGATATTAGCTTCCTAGCTGCTTTCAAGGGAACACAGGTGAAAACAATGATGCCACACGTCAAGGAGGTAATTGTTGTTTTCAATGGGAAGATTCACTCGCATTGTGCAAGCACCAGCTGACATCTCAAATGCCTCATTTCTAGAGGGGATCACGGTTCCATAGTCAGTCAATTTAGACAAGAGTGGTATGGTGGTTTTTCCAGAGTTTGAAAGGAAATACCACTTCCACCCATCAGCAGGTTATTTTCCTGGTGTATTTGGGAAACATTTTGCTTAGCATCTGTTGGACCTTGCCTCTTCTTCATTCTATTGTTTTTTTTCTTGTGGTACTGGGGATTGAACCCAGGAGCATTCTACCTCCGAGCTACACCCCCAGCCCTATTTTTTATTCTTTATGTTTGAAACAGGGTCTCACTAAGTTGCGGAGGACCTCACTAAGTAGCTGAGGCTGGCCTTGAACCTTGGTCCTCCTGTCTCAGCCTCCCAAGTACTGGGATTACAAGCGTGCGCCACCATGCCCAGCTTCTTCTTCGTTCTATTTTCTGTCATTACCAAAGAAAGCATAGAGATCATATTTAGCTTCAAAGTAAGTCACAAGCCATTAAGTGAGGGGCTTGGTTTTTAGCATCCAACTGGAGAGAAATGTCCAGGTCACAGTTCCTTCCAGACGGCCTTCCTAGGCCATTGTCATTCCTCCTCTTATTATCACCTCTTCTCCCGCTCGTCCAGCCTCCCCCATTTGTTCCTTCCAATCTTTCTTCCATTTGTTTCCTGTACTCTGCCCTGTCTGGTTGAGTGGGCCTCATTCATCCCTTTGGCAAACACTTACTGAGAGTCTGGAAAAGTACCAGGTGGTGTTCTGAAGACTGGGAAGGCAGCACAGAACCACACAGGAAAGTTCCATGCCTTCTGGGAGTTTATAGGCAGACACTACACCAAACACTCAAACAATACACAACCAAAGCTATGGATTGTGCCCTTCTTTCCTGTCTGCATCTAAATACAGTTATACAGGTATAACCTCTGATAGATATCTGAGTGAGGTATTGTGTCTTGGAAGAAAAGTTTGTTAGAGAGCAGCAGGCTTCACAATTTCATAACTGAAAATTCAGCTTTGCAACTGAATAGGAAAACCCACTTAACTTTTCCGGGGTGTATATTCTCTTTAGTGGGGTCATTCTAAAAACAGATTATTGGGCTGGGAATGTGATTCAGGGCACTTGCCTGGCATGCACAAGGCCCTGGGTTCAATCCTCAGCATTGCAAAAATAAAAAATAAAAAGAAGGAAGGGAAGGAGGGAAAGAGGGAAGAAAGGCATGTTTTAAGGTTGTGGAAGGATGTAGCTCAGTGGTAGAGCACTTGCCTGGCATGTATGAGGCCCTGGGTTCAATTCCCAGTACTGAGAAAAAAAATCACTCTAAAATCAGATTGTTTAAGTTAATAGAAATGGTGCAGACAAAACCATGAAAGCTCTCAATATTACTAGCATAAAACTAAGATTGCTGAAGGAGAAATATTCTAAGTTGATGACAAGCTTCTAAAGGGTGAGAAATACTTAGACAACAAACTTTTGCTATTGTTTTGGGTAAAACAGAGCCCTAACATTTTTCAGTACTACTGTCTCCTAAATTATACTTTCATATTCCCCTTCATGTTAGGAACCTGATATCTTGGTATGTGGCCTACAACGGTTTATTGGCTGTTTAAGTGGACATGATTTCTAAAGGACACACACACATACCTTCAATTTGAGCTGATGAATTTGATTAGAAAAAATGTTTCTAATATGTATTGGAATATTTGTTATTTTTTTAAATTTCCTATATTTTTACCATAATTTGTTCTAATTTTTTCGGCTTGAAACATTTACACTTAGGTTAACACATTTACTTATGAATAATTGATGGAAAGCCGGGCGCGTTGGTGGACACTTGTAATCCCAGTACTTGGGAGGCTAAGACAGGAGGATCACAGGTTTGAAGCCAGTCTCAGCAACTTAGCAAGGCTCTCAGCAACCTAGTGAGACCTTGTTGCCAAATAAGAAATAAAATCGGGCTGGAGGTGTAGCTTGGAGGTAAAATGCCTCTTGGCTCAATCCCCAGTACCACCAAAAAAAAAAAAAATTGATGAATAAATAAATGTGTGAAGTAGACCCAATATATATACCCTTTTTGCTCGTATGACCTTCTTAAAAGTAGTAAACATTAATTTTGGACAAAAAAAAAATTTTAAAAGGATAAGCTTGTTCTCATTCTTTATTCTTCACAATCCAGGCTCTAAGTCATACCTGTTTGTGCTGCAGAACTAGATGTACCAAATGTGGAAAATGTATCTATTTTCAGACTTCTCTTTGGTAAATAGGGGGTGATAATACCTATACTTATTTACTTATAATACCTGCACAACTAAATTGTGATATAGATGGTATATAATCAAAATATTGGGCTCATAAGGAATGGTTAATAAATATAAGCTATTTCTATCATTCTCATTTGGACTAAAGAACTAAATTATGCCCTGACACAAATTCTTTAATTAGTAAAATTGAGATTACCTGGTCCTATTTACATTATTCTATATTTTCTATACCTTTTTCAGACAGGAAACAGACTTCCCATTCAAAGTGGAAATATCATTTCTGATTTTGCTTATACTCAAGGTCCCAAATATGTGGAGAAGGAACATGGATGTGGGCACATGTCTTCTTGAAAAAAAATATTAGGTTTTTACATTAAAAAAAAAAACTTTCCAAGTGTGGTGGCACACATCTGTAATCCCAGTACTTGAGAGGCTGAGATAGAAGAATTGTAGGTTTGAGACCAGCCTTAGCAATTTAGTGAGATGCTCAGCAAACTAGCAAGCCCATATTTCAAAACAAAAAATAAAAAGGGCTGTGGGTAAAGCTCAGAGGTAGAATGCACCTGGGTTCAATCCCCAGTAGCATACACACACACACACACACACACACACACACACACACACACACCTTTATAATTTCAATGGAGATAATAATGCCTCCATGGGATTAAACCCAATGGCATTCTACCTCCGAGCTACACCCCCAGCCCTATTTTTTATTGTTTATTTTAAAACAGGTTCTTCTCACTAAGTTGCAGAGGGCCTTACTCAGTAGCTGAGGCTGGCCACAAACTTGCAATCCTCCTGTCTCAGCCTCCCAAGTACTGGGATTACAAGTGTCTGCCACCACACCTAGTGTGACCATTTTTTAAAAAATCCAACATAGGGCCTGACACTGATCAAATATACTCAATAAATATCATTTCTTCACTTTATTTAGATCATTCTTCCTTTCCTCCTTAGAGAATAATAAAGAGTGTATATGATAGCAAACATTTCCTAATGTTTCTAAAGACAATCCCAATTATATTCTAAATTATCTCTACAAATGAACAATAATATTTGATATTTGTCATTTTCTTTTCCATTTTCCTTTTTTTTGGGGGGGTGGTACTAGGGATTGAACCCAGGATGTTCTGCTGAGCTACACACCCAACCAACCCTATTTTATTTTTTTATTTTGGAACGGAGTCTGACTTGCCGAAGGTCTCACTAAGTTGCTAAGGCTGGCTTTGAACCTGCAACTCTCCTGTCTCAGCCTCTCAAGTACTGGAATTACAGTCATGCTCCACCATGCCTGGCTTTATATTCTCTGGAACATAACCCTCTATCACAACCCTCCCTTGAACTGTACCCCTACTTCCCTAAATAAACCACTTATATTTCCCTAAAAAAAAAAAAGAAAGAAAACTTTATCTTCATGTTTCCCAGATTACAAAAGGAACTGAGGCTTGCTATAGTCCATGAGATAATACAATTCAGAGATGCACCAAGACCACTAACCCTCAGCGCCCTCCCCTCTTCTGATCATGGCTCCTCATGGTAACCGGTGGTTCACAGTCCTCACACATAAATGAACCAGCATTTATGTCACAGAAAGTGATTTTATCTACTTATTTTTCTGAAAAGAAAACAGTCCAAAACATTATTTTAGCCAGACATGGTGACTCATGCTTATAATCCCAGTACTTGGGAGGCTAAGACAGATGGATCACAGGTTTGCGGCCAGCCTCAGCTACTTAGTGAGGCCCTCCACAACTTACTGAGACCTTTTTTCAAAATAAAGAATAAAAAATAGGGCTGGGAGTGTAGCTCGGAGGTAGAATGTCCCTGGGTTCAATTCCCAGTACTGAAACAAACATTATTTTAAACATTGTTCTTTTAAATTTAACCTATTATGAATTTCTCTACAATCCCAATTTAACATTTTTTAAGATGAAGAGTATTTAATAGAATTTTGTCTTTCTCCACTTCTAGATTTTGTTGCTGTTTGTTTATTTGTTTATTTTTGGTGGTGCTGGGGATTGAACCCAGAGGCATTCCACCTCTGAGCTACACCCCCAGCCCTTTTTATTTTTTTGTTCTGAAACAGAGTCTTGCTAGGTTGTTGAGAGTCTCACAACATTGCTGAGGCTGTCCTTGAACCTGTGATCCTCCTGTCCCAGTCTCCCAAGTACTACGATAGGATTATAGGGATGTACTACCATGTCTATAATTTGGGTTTAACTTATCTCTCTATGTACTACTAGTAAGTAATCTTGAACAAATCACATAATCTCTCCAGGACTTATTTATTACACATGAAAAATAAAATAACACAACCTAACTCATATAATTACTATAAAGTTTAACTGAAAATGAAATATATTACTGAGATTAGTAAGTGGTCAAATTAATAAATGAAGATGAAAAAGGAAAAGGGAGGAATTTTAGGAGATCTTGAGAAGAGAGGCGATCTTTTAGAAGTTTCTAAATCATTTCTAAGGCTTTGCCATTCTTGAACCTCTTCCATTTGCGGGGGACCTACTCAACTCCCTTCTTGTCTAGGGCATTTTCTGGATCCACCTTTATGGACATCTGAAATTCTTTACTGCCTTCTTTCAAAATCTTCTTTATCTTACACTTTAACCCCTGCCTCTAAATTGAAGGGAACAATTCATGTGAACTAATGAAGAGTAGAAAAGAATCCACCTTTCATGGCTAGCTGAGAAGTCAACAATGCCATTTCCCCATAGTCCAAACTGACAGCTTCTCTACAGTGTCCACAAGATCCCTCTTGAGCTAGGAACCATATTCTAGGTCAATTCAGTTCTCCTAGGAAATCTTGGAGAGATATTAGAGTCATTACAAAGAGACTCATTCCTCTACAAAAAGATGAAAGAAGTGAGAACTGTAGAAATTAAAGAGAGCAGCTCTTAATGGGAGGCACTGTGATGCAGAACACAAGGCAAGTGCCTGCCTGCGAGCATACCCTAAGCTGAAGAGGAGCGGTAATGCCTAGGACCTGAGCAGTTGTTATAGTTAAATAATACTGCATGTATAAGGTGATTGGTATATAGTTAGCAATCAGTAAATAAAAATAAAATTAATAGTATATATTTTTAGATTCTAATATGCATTTTAAAATATATTACAATCTTCTTTCAGAATTAATAAGAAGAGAAAGCATGGTGCCAAATGTACACCTCTTATTCCTGCCTCCTAGAAGGATATAAGGCACACATTTTTAACTTCATTTAAAAGGGAACTTTAAAAAAACAACAACAGCAACAAAAAAAATTATGCTTTAGTGGAAATTCCAGCAAAAAAAAAAAAAAACAATGTTAGTGAGGTGCCGATCCGGGGAAAGGAGACTCAGTAAGTTTAAGAGAAACAAAAGAAAACATTAAGAGAATTTCTAATCAGCATATGGGCTTTGGCAAAAGAGACCTAAGACCAGATAGAGTTAAGAGACTGTTGGGCAAGAAGTAAAAGGATTCAGTGACAGCCCGGATAAGAAGGAAGAAAAGGATGCTGTGTGTTTAAAAGATAGGAGTGATAACAAGGTCTTCAGTCATGACAGAGAAGCCAGCAAAGGAGGCTTTCTTTAAAACCACAACGACATTAAGTTTGATCTGCCTCAAGCTAACTTTGTATTTATTCAGGGCATCTTGACACTCCTCAAAGACACCAGATCACAAAATTTAGGGGCCAATGTAGAAAGGAGAAAAATGTATTACTTTGCACATTATTGATGGAAAAAAATTATGGGTAGCAAAGTATCCAGATTTGGTCCATTCACAGTAGTTTTATAAGGTTTTACGTCACTAATCAATTAATTAGTCTAATCACCCCATTATGCTAATTCTGGCCTTTGCTAAAATCAGATATTACTTCTGTTGGCTCCGGTGATTTTTAAGGCCATCTTAGAGAAACCACAATGTGGGAGGAATTCACAGTATATAAAGTTAAGAACTGACTTCTAAAGTTCCATGTTTAGTCTTTAATCAGCAATGCTTTACATATTAAAATTTTATATAGCCTCAATTCAGCTAAGGGTTAAGTCAATTTATAACAATAAAGAAGAGTAAAAGAAGAAAAATTTTTGAGTATGAACTAATTTGCAAGCAATAGCCAAGAAAACCTTAAATTTTTATTCATTTTTATGAAATAGTGGACTTGTAGGTTGTAAAGACATCACAAATATATGCTTACTAAATTTTTTCCTATTTAAATGACAAAATCATCTCAAAGGAAAATCATTGCACCTAACTAGAGAGAAATAGAAGACCCCAAGCTGGATGTGGTATTTATGCAGTCTTCAATCTTTATGAAAGATAATATAAAAGTCAATTAAATCTCTCTATTTGCCACTCTACAAACAGTAGAAATTTGGCCAACGGTTTTGTTAATATAATTGCAAGTGTTTGACTTCACTACCTCACTCCCCCATATTTAATTACTAATTGTTCTAAATTTCATGGTCCTGCTAACAGAGTCTGGGTATGTAATTCTAAAGGATGTAGTACTATACTTATTGTTTTGCAATTTATTTTGTCTCTATTTGTATCTTCTCATCTTGATTAGACCTGTCCTGTCCTTAAATCTCTACAGAGCTAAGTAGGGTGGTATGCGTGTGTATGTGTGTGTGTGGGGGTGAAACAGAAAGAATGAGTTAAAATTTGTAAGACCTGAAGAATTGCTTGAAGGTTCAGAGTGAAGGCTCCTTTTCTTGGCAGGATAAAATAATATCTAAATCCTTAAGCAGCTGATCATTGGGAAGAAAATGTCTAGTGCACTGCTAGACTTCTTTGACATGAAAAAGAAGATATTCTAGTTCAGTGAAACAAGAATCAAAATCCAGAAATAGGGCACTAGGTATATTATCCGACCTACTAGCAAAGGTTATCAAGAGTAGACCAAAGATTAAACAGAAGAGCTTAACTCCTTAATTGAGCATAGCACAATATATACTTCTGGAAAACAGAATTGGATAGAAAGAAGCAGTGGTAGGGTTAGCAACTCTGACCTGTAAAAGCCTGAGATAAACTCTGGGCTTACATGGAATTTATTGCTGTTCTTCTTCTGTTTTGATCGAACTATCCCCCTTATCTTTATCACCTCATTTTTCTTAGTGTAGTCTTGCTGCTAGAATCTCTTTTCAACTTTCTTCTGCAGTTAAAATCCAATATCAAAGGACTCATTGGCCTACTTTCCTGTATTCTGCAGGCAATTCCGCTCATTTTTTTTCTTTGGAGGCAAATGCAAAGAAAGAGAGAGAAGTGCAGAGTATGAAAAAGATGCTCAGACTCTAGGCAGGGAAAATGCCTCTGAACTTTTGAGACCGTTTCTGCCCAATTTGTGGTAGGAAATGAAATCCATTGTCCTTATCTCTTTGTTCCTTTGAAAAGATTTTTCCTCTCAGCTATACTGAAGTGTGCGTGTATGTGTGTGTGTGTGCTGAAATTTAGAGATATTCTGTACAATGTCCCTGGAAGTTAATCAACATTTCCATTCTTTTCCTGAAGAATTCAAGCAATCCCTCCCAGAAAGGCAAATGCCCACACTCCTACTGATGTGATCTTCTTTGTCTTAAAAAAACCTCCTGAGATACAGCAGTGCTGGTGGCCCAGCTCCAGCTCTGATTAGATGAGTGGCCTTGGGCAGATTCTACACCTTTTCCAGGACAGCCTTTGCTGTAGCATTCAGTGCCACTCCCTGCCTGCTTAGTTAGAACTGTGCAGGGGGTTCGTGTCTTCTTTGAGACATTGAAACTGCAGTCATGTGATTGGTACAAAACAAGCGAAAAATATGGCATAGCCCAATTTCTTGACTATGCTTGCTTTTTCTGTTTTTATTTTTTAATGTGCTTTTATTGGTGCATTAAAGTCTCACATCATAATGAAAATCTCATTGACAGTGACATATATGCACACAGCACTTGGTGCTCCTCCCGCCTCCCCATTTCCCCCCTTCCCCATACAGAGTACTAAGATTGACGTTGGTATAGTCCCATATGTACATATAGTGGATGTACACTTATGTACACTCATATGTACACTTAGACCACCTCCCTGTCTCCACTGAGGTTTCTCCTCCATTGTCTGGAGCCCCTCTTGTATCCCAGTTACTCCCTAGCTTGCGTATATTAGAGAAAACATATGACCCTTCACTTTCTGTGACTGGCTGATCTCACTTAACATGATGTTCTTCAGTTCCTTCCATTTTCTTACATATGACATAATTTTGTTCTTCTTTATTGCTGAGTAGAATTCCATTGTGTGTTTCTGTTTTATTTTTACCAAACTACCTGAATAGCTTTTTGAGTCACTCACAATTATTTTTCAGGTTCTCACTGAGAAAAATACAAAAGTGTGAAGTCTTAAATAAAAGACCACATTTTGAAACGTGTAACCTAACTGAACAAATTAAATTCCTAAATAAAGAAAAATGAACTTAAATAAGATCTTGTTGATCAAGTACATAATAAAGGACTTTCAGGAAACAATCTAAACCACCTTTTCAATCTCTCTGCCTAGCTCATCTCTTTTAGCATAAATTGGTGTGATGGTTCCCTAATTGGTCCCCTTTTTGTGTATAATACTGTCATTCTCCAGCTCTTTCTTACAATTTCTGTGTCCCTCAATTTCTTTCAAGGAAAAATTCAACCTCCTAACTCTGTCATACAAAGTTCTTGATTATCAGGACCCAGGCACATAATCAGCTTCCTTTCTCAGCAGCCTCAATTCTCCCTTTCTCTCCGCAACCTGCAAAAATTCGAAATTGCTTTGCAAAGCTCCACTCCACTCTAATTCGTATCAGATGTTTTAGTTCTCCTCTGATCTCTGGGCCTCTGTAGTTTTCCTTCTACTTTCCTTATTGCCAATCTCTTCTTTATTTACCAAATTCTTCAAGCCTTCTCTAGAGCATCATATCTTCTGGACAGCCTTCTCTGACACCCTCTACCTCAATCCCATATGGGATTAGGTGATTCTCCTGAAAGGTGTCACAGTGCCTGAGGAGTTTGGTCTTGCTTAGTAAGTAACAGTGCTACTCTGGTGTCACTAATTCCACCATAAGGGCTTCATCCTCATGACCTCATTTGAACCTAACTCCCTCCCATAAGCCTCATCTACAAACACCATTACACTGGGGATTAGAACTTCAACATAGGGATTTGGGGAGGCGCAAGCACCCAGCTCATAACAGGGGAGATGAAGAGGACCCCTTCTGCTCTTTTCTTTTTTTTTTTTTTGTGGTACTGGGGATTGAACCCAGGGGTGTTCTACCTCTGAGCTACAGCCCCGGCCATACTTTTTATACTTTATTTTTGAAGCCAGGTTTCATGAAGTTGCAGAGGCTTCACTAAGTAGCTGAGGCTGGCCGCGAACCCAGATCCTCCGGTCTCCGCCTCTGAAGTACTGGGATTACAAGCGTGCGCCACCACGCCCGGCTCCTTCTGCTCTTTTCTATGTATGTGTTCAATCCTCATGAGAAAGAAATGCATTCAATTAATTCTTCAACTCAGCCTGATTCTCATTCTGAGAAGCATATAAGAAGAATTTTAACACTTTCTAAATTTAGTAATTTAGAATTTCTAATTTAATAGTGTAGAAATGTTCTTAGATTAATTCAGTGGTTATTGGTATAACAGTGTTTCCCAAAATTGTCTGGTTATAAGAATCACCCTTGGGGTCGGGCGTGGTGGTGTAGTCCTGTAATCCCAGTACTTGGGAGACTGAGACTGAAGGATCACAGGTTCAAGGACGGCCTCAGCAAGTTAGCGAGGCCCTCAACAACTCAGCAAGACCCTGTTTCAAAATGAAAAATAAAATAGGGCTGAAGGTGTATCTCAGAGGTGGATTCAATCTCCAGTATCACTTTAAAAAAATCACCCTTGGGTAATTCTTAGGTCCCTCCTTCTGGAGATTTTCTTGTGAATTTACATTTTACCATAATGTACAGCTTATGGCCAACCAAATTTGGAAAATTACAAACCAGCCCTGGTGGGAAAAAATTTTTCTCTGACTTCAGAACTGAAAGGTATCTTTATGTCAAAACGAAGGGAAGCATGGTGGGCGGAGAATCATTTAATCCACAATCAAAAGCATCCTTTGCTATTTTGGAAATGTTTTCTAAGATTTGTGAGTATTTTTTCTACAATGGCCCATGGAAATATCAAAACTATGATTACCTTTTAGATTATATTTGGCTTCCTTGTTTTATATGGGAGGAAATAAAGGAAGTGCCTTGAGCAAGGGTAGCATTAAGTATATGATGTAAAGAATCATCCATTAAACCACACTCTGTCATTCAGCAGTTCCTGAGTTCCTGATAGTTATAGACTATCCATAGTTATGATTTGTTCACAACATGCTCTATTCTGAAACTTGTTCTTTTTTTTCCCCCCTGGTACTAGGGATGAAGCCCAGGGGCATTCTACTACCAAACTAAAGCCACAGCCCCATTTTTTATTATTTTTTCACTTTGGAACAGTCTTGTTAAGTTGCTGAAGATCTCACTAAGTTGCTGAGGCTGTCCTAGAACCTGTGATCCTCCTGTCTCAGCCTCTCAAGTACTGGGATTACAGGCATGCACCACCAGGCCCAGCTGAAATTTGTTCTCTTCTAAAGCTAATTCCTCACTCTCTGTTCCTAAAAAATTCTCTTTCCCTGCTGATTCCAGAATATGTTTTGCTTATCAATAGCAGAAGGTAGAGAATTTCTCATTTCTGATCCTGCTTTTCTAACATCTTATCCTGGAGTCACTGAGCAGAAAAGTGATGGAGGAAATATTACTAGGTATGGTCCCTAAAAGAAAGGTTTTGAGGAAAAAAAATATATCAGAACTAAAATGAAAAATTCTCACTGGTGTGCAGAAGTAGTGATAACCAACAAAGATATCTTACAAATACTATCCAACCCTGCTGTTTTTTGTTTGTTTGTTGTATGTGGTACAGGGGATTGAACCCAGGGGCATTCTACCTCCAAGTTATGCCCTCAGCGCTTTTTATTTTTTATTTTGAAATAGGGTCTCACTAAGTTGCTGAAGTCTTGCTAAGTTGCCAAGGCTGGTCTCAAACCTGTGATCCTCCCGTCTCAACCTCGAGTACTGGGATAACAGGCGAGTGCCACCACACCCGGCTTATTCAACCCTACTGTTACACTGAAACCTCCTGAGCCAGCCTCACTTCCCAACACAGTGAGGAAGAGCAGCATCGTTAAGACGATAAACTCTGTGCGGTTCTGGGTGCTGGGAATACAAGGACAGCAAAAGCTCTTGGCCTGCAGAGTTCAGTCTGAGATGTAAACAAATATGTTATTATACACTAATAATATAAGCACATACTTGGCATTTATGTAAAATTTAGATTGTGGTGGTAGATTTTAAATGACTGTGAATTCTTCGGCATGCCACCCATTGAAAGGTAGGATCCATTTTTCTTCCCCTTAAATCTAGGCTGGACTGTGACCACTTTGAGTGTAAATGAAGTTTCACTCTATGGTCCCAAGCCTAGTTTTAAGAGGACTGGCAGATTTCTGCCTTAGTCCTGGAGCCCTGTGTCATCATGGAAGAAACCCTGTTACCCTCCTGTAAGGACTGTGAACAGAGACATTGAAAAAACAATGAGAAAAGGAAGGATCCACCCAAGCCCTACCTTTCAGCCTTCCTCTTCAGTGCACCCAGCTTGTGAATAAAATGTTAGACCCTTAAAACTGCCATAAAATTAAATAAGCAGGTGGCTATTTGCCTAAGCCTCTCTGTACTTTAAGTTCCTATGTAACAAACTATAATCAGATTTAGTTAAGTAAGTAAATCAAACCCTAACTTAAGAGTTTTTTTGTAACAATCAGGTTTCAGCCAATCACAAGTAGGTGAGTTTCAGCCAATTACAATCAGCTAGCCAATCAGATCATACCCAGATAAGGCAACTACCTTGTTGTAGTCAATTAGAGAATGTCTCCAAGTTGTTTCTGCATTCATCCTGTAAAAGCCCACTGCTCACACTGCTAGGTGGAGCTCTCTCTCTCTCTGAACCTGGTTCTGCTTGCTGCCTGACTCATGACTCATTCTGTGCTCAAATAAACTTCACTAAATTTACTCCATCTAAAGTTTTTCCTTTAACACTGCCCAGTATTCGGCCAAATATCACCAAACACCCATGTGTAGCATGAAAAGTCAGCCAACTGAACTCTGTCCAAATTCCTGACCCAAAAAAATCTTGAAATATAATAAAGTAGACAGGTGGCGCATGCTTGTAATCCCAGTACTTGGGAGGCTGAGACAGGAGGATCGCAGGTTCACGGCCAGCCTAGGCAACTTACTGAGGCCCTCTGCAACTTAGTGAGACCCTGTTTCAAAATTAAAGAATAAAATAGGGCCGGGGGTGTAGCTGGGAGGTAGAATGCCCCTGAGTTCCATCCCCAGTACCACATAATAATAATAATAATAATAATAATAATAAAGTAGTTATTTTAAGACACTGTTTTTGAGATGGTTCGTTACACAGGAATATATAATCAGAACAAGTGGAGTGATTAATTCCATATAACTCACAAAGTCTCCTCAAATGGGGTGAAATCTGAGTGTGGTGTTGAATGATAACCAGGAGGGTCTCACTACACTGAGTGGGGAGGTCATGTGGGTCTGATGGGAAACATGAGAGGAACTTGAGTCTGTTGTTCTGGGTCATCTCCATATTCTGGAGAATAAAATAGAGTAAATGGAATCTGGGCTTGGGTTAGAGAAAGGTGATAACCACCTCTGGTCAAAAAAAAAAAAAAATCGCAAGCTGGGCATGGTGGCGCACGCTTGTAATCCCAGTACTTTGGGAGGCGGAGACTGGAGGATCCGGGTTCGCGGCCAGCCTCAGCTCTCTCTCTCTCTCTCTCTCTCTACTTAGTGAGGCCCTCCGCAACTTCATGAGACCAGGTTTCAAAATAAAATATAAAAAATAGGGCCGGGGGTGTAGCGCGGAGGTAGAACGCCCCTGGGATCAATCCCCGGTACGGCAAAAAAAAAAAAAAATCGCATGTTAATCTCTTTACACTAAATGTATTTCAAAAGGAAATGGGTATTCATGTAAGGACTTAAGAAAAAAAACTTTAGCTGAAAATGGTTCTGAATCTAGGGCAGAACATTTGGATTCAAGAACTCCAGTCGCGGGGTGATCTCAGTATTACAAAGATCCTGAACCAAGGCAGGAGAAATAAAGAGAAAGATCATTTAAAATCCTGAGTCATTAAGGAATGAATAATGGATGACAAAGGAAAAATTAAGAAAAAGTATCAATTAAATCTCAGTTTGGGGATTTCCTGACTTGAATAGATACCACCAATTAAAAAATGGAATAATAGAATATCAATTTGGAAAATATTTCATGTTCAGTTTAGACAGACTTTGAACATGTGCTGGATTAAAAGATTTATAGTTTATGGGTGACATTAGGGCACTCTTTCTTTATATACACAAACACATACAACATACATATATATGTATGTACATTTAGGAAATGTCTGTATATTGAGACACATGTCCCCATACAGAGAGATGTTGGAATTGTCGGTGTGTAGGTGATAGCTAAAACAAGGTGAAAAGATGAAATAGCCCAAACAAAGCAGGAAAAATGAGAATCAAGAGGACAGGCAAGCTGGACTTGGTGGTGCACATCTGTAATCCCAGTACTTAGGAGGCTGAGACAGGAGGATCGCAGGTTCGATGCCAGCACCAACACCTTAGCAAGACCCTCAGCAACTTAATGGGACTCAGTTTCAAAATAAAAAATAAAAAGGGATGGGAGTAGGGGCATAGATCAGAGATAGAATGCCCCTGGGTTCAATCCCCAGAACTCCCGCCCCCACTCAAAAAAAAGAAGAAAAAGACGACACATGAATGAAACCTAGAGCAATACTAACGTAAGGGGTGGGAAGAGGAAAAATATTCATATAGAGAAACTGAGATCCAGTCAGTCAAATCATATCATGAAGGCAATGTTGAAAACTAGATCATTCGCTCCAGTTACTTAAACCTCCCTTCACACTGCCCGCCCAATAGTCTAGACTTTATTTCAGTGTACTTGGGATTAGACTGCTAGTAATATCTAAGTGTTATACAAAGCAGTCACTATAACTCTGGATTTAGGTCTGGAGTGGCAAGACTATAAATATATGTGTATATTTCTTCTATACTGTTCACATGAATGCTTTTAAAATAGGTTTTCACCACCATAATAGGAAAAATGATCTACTTGCCTTCACACTGAATCATCAAGTGATTCGTTGCTTATTTTCAATTCAGTATCACAAGCCAAATAAAACACAAATAGTTGAAATGTGTTTCATTTTCTAAAGCAATGGCATGTTTCTAAAGCTCTGAAATCAAGTTAAAAAATTATCAGGTTAATATATATGGCATTGAGAATTTTTTTCACAAATGAGATGGAAACGGAACTGGAAATAAGTTGATTTTATTAAGAACTATTTGCTGTCATCCCTCTCAAAAAAAAAAGAACATTTTGGTTGAAACACCATTACTAAGAAGCAACTTATTTGATTTAATCTCTCTGGGAGAATACTGGGCCATTTTGAAGAGAAAATTCTAAGATGTGACTTAAGATTCCATATTTTTATATTAGAGTTGACATTATTTTGGCTCATTTTTTTCTAGAGATCAGGATTTGGGAACAAAAATTCCACCTCATTTCTTATTTTTCTCTGAGCCCTTCAATCTCCTTTAAGTGGAATATGGTGAATTCCTAGTTGTGGAATAACCACAAGGCAATTAGAAGTTAAATTGTTGAGCAGCCCGCATCTAATTGAAGTCTCTCCATTTTAACTATTTTATTTTTAGCACCTGAAGCAGTCTGCCACTCTTCTAGCCTGTAATCATGTTTATTTAAGAGTAGTAGTGCAGTCCTCAGTGACAAAATAAAAACCTTCCAGAACTGCTATACTGAATAGAAGAAAAGAGAAAGATGGGTGGCAGTGTTTAAGATACTTCTCAGCTCCAGGGGTTCCTTCAATTTCCTGTACAACCATTTCAGCCTGAGTTATGAGACTCCATCAAGGAACGGGTTTCCTTTGGATAATGTCACTTACATGTGTATCGATCTTGATTTAAAAGCTTATCTGGACTTTTTGGGTTTTTTTTTTTTTTACTTTGCAGAAAGTTAGAGGCCATAAAGATTTGAGGATGCTGAGTACATTTTACCCTGCAAGTCATTCTGGAGTCTAGTCACCATGTCCCAAACTGTCTTCCAGGATTTACAGGTGAATAGGAAATAAAAGGCTCTTTCCTACACCCCCCCCCACTCTGAGAGTAAGGACTAGAACCTACAGTTCTCACTTGAGCAGAAGGAAGACCTCTGGCAAATACTTTTTGTCACCACCTGTCATCATTTGAATCTGAAATGTTCCCTAAGGGCTCCTGTGTTGCTAGCCTGTGGTCCTATGGGGAGGTAATGGGACCTTTAAGAGGTAGGGCCTCACGGAAGAAAGTGAGTTCATGGTGGGGAGTGTGCCCTTGAAGGGCATATTGGGAACCCAGCCCCTTCTATTGCTTTTGACTTCTTAACTACTATGAAGTGAGTAGCTTGGCTTCATCACGTGTTTCCTGTCCCTGATATTCTGCCTCACCCCAGGCCCTGAAGCAAGAGAGTCAAGTGACTACGAACTGAGACCTCTGAATCCATGAGCCAAAAGATTAGTTTTCTTCAAGTTATCTCAAGTATTTTATCACAGTGATGCAAAGTGGGCCAATACATTAACCCATTAACAAACTCAATTGCTTCCTATGGCCAGCATCTAACTTATACCCTTCATCTTTAAAAGTTAGAATAAAAAGCATTTGACAAAATCCAACATCCATTCATCATTAAACACACTGCAGAGAATCGGAATAGAAGGAACATACCTCAACATCATAAAGGCAATATACAATAGGCCCACAGCCAACATCATAGTGAATGGGGAAAAACTTCGAGAGTTCCCCTTAAAAACAGGAACAAGACAAGGATGTCCACTATCACCACTCCTTTTCAATATAGTACTAAAGACGCTAGCTAGAGCAATAAGGCAAGAGAAGGAAATCAAAGGAGTGCAAATAGGAAAAGAAGAACTGAAACTATCTCTACTTACAGATGACATGATATTATACTTACAAGACCCAACAAACTCAACAAAAAGGTTTATAGAACTGACCAACAAATTCAGCAAAGTGTCTGGATATAAAATCAATCTTAAAAAGTCAGAAGCTTTTCTATATGCCAACCATAAATCCACTGAAAAAGAAATCCAGAAAACATTTCCACTCACAATATCCCCCAAAACAATGAACTATTTAGGAATAAACCTAACCAATGATGTAAAAGACCTCTACAAGGAAAATTATAAAACACCGAAAAAAGAAATTGAAGATCTTAGAAGATGGAAAGACCTCTCATGCTCTTGGATAGGCAAAATAAATATCATCAAAATGGCCATTCTTCCAAAAGTGATCTACAGATTCAATGCAATACCCATTAAATTACCAAGATCATTCTTCACAGATATAGAAAAATCAGTCCTTAGTTCATTTGGAACAACAAAAAACCCAGAATAGCCAAAGTAGTTCTCAGCAACAAGAACCATGCAGGAGACATCACAATACCTGACTTCAAACTATACTACAACGCCATAGTAATAATGTATTGGCACAAAAGCAGACACATAGACCAATAGAGCAGAATAGAAGACTCAGAAACAAATCCACACATTTGATTTTTGACAAAGGAGCCAAAAATATACACTGGAAAAAAAAATAGTCTCTTCAACAAATGTTGGTGTTGGCAAAACTGGTTAACCACATGCAGAAAAATGGAAATAAACCCCACTTTCTCACCCTGCAGAGTCAATTCAAAGTGGATCAAAGACCTGGAAATTAGACCAGAGACCTTGCAGCTACTTGAAGAGGGCATAGGGTATAGGAGGGACTCCAGACAAAAACTGAGAAAACCAGGCCAGGCGTGGTGGCGCATGCTTGTAATCCCAGTACTTTGGGAGGTGGAGACCCGAGGATCCAGGTTCACGGCCAGCCTCAGCTCTCTCTCTCTCTCTCTCTCTCTACTTAGTGAAGCCCTCCGCAACTTCGTGAGACCCGGTTTCAAAATAAAGTATAAAAAATATGGCCGGGGGTGTA
The DNA here is from genome assembly GCA_004027185.1 of Glis glis. Taxonomy (NCBI): domain Eukaryota; kingdom Metazoa; phylum Chordata; class Mammalia; order Rodentia; family Gliridae; genus Glis; species Glis glis. The sequence continues at coordinate 10,123 of PVJS01003754.1, read as the reverse complement.
GCGTGGAGGTAGAACACCCCTGGGTTCAATCCCTGGTACCAAAAAAAAAAAAAAAAAAAAAAAAAAAAAAA
>PVJS01003753.1:0-73486 GCA_004027185.1 Glis glis | reverse complement strand
TAAAAAAAAAAAAAAAAAAAAAGAAAAAGAAAGACACAAGTTAATACACTTGCTCTTTCTACGTGGTACCCTTCACCAAGATGGCTGTCATCTGATGCCAGTGCTATGCTACTGAACCACCCAGCCTCTAGAACTGTGAGTTAAATAAACCTACCTTCTTTTTAAGTTGCCTAGTATCAGGTATTCAGTTATAGTAACAGAAAATGGACTAAAATTTATACAAATGAAATTTGCTGATAAATATCATGGTATGAGAACATGCCAGATGTGGGAAAACACAGATGCTCTAAGACAGGGTACCTCTTCATTTTTCATTTTTATCTCAATCAATTGATATTGCATATTTGGTACTTTTATGCATGTTTTTGGGTATAGACACAAATACTGGATAAAAAGTCTGCATTGCCTTTTCTAATGGGTATCTTACCTTCCTTTGATGGGAATTAAACCACAAAAAATAATACAGTATGATAACCTAATATAGTTCTAATTTCTATGAAAAGTCCAAATACGGAACCAACCTAGCTGTTCATCAATAGACAAATGGATCACAAAATTACAGGAAATACACACAATGGAATTCTACTCAGCAATAAATAAGAACAAAATATTATCATTTACACGAAAATGGAAGGACCTGAAGAGCATTATGCTAAGTGAAATCAGCCAATCACAGAAAGAGAAGGGTCATATGTTTTCTCTAATATGTTCAAGCTAGGGAGTAAGGAGGATACAAAAGAGCCTCCTCACAAGACACATCTTATGTTTCACATACCTCTAAGGCTTATGGTTGGAGACTTAGGGCTGGTGTCTTGAATGGCAAAGCCAGTCTACTGGAGGAGAGAGACCTGCTGAAGACTTTCTCAAGGCCCATTGGGTAAAAGTTAAACTAAAGATACATTAAATCTCCCTAAAACTGAAACCCAGCCGATAAAGCACCATTCCATATTAGACTGAGGTGATAATTTCCCAAAACTTTCTCTCCAACGGGAAAAAGGAAATACTACGCTAGAGAAAGATAACTTTTTGCTATGTTTCATTTACATAAGATCTGGCTTGCAATAAATAGAATAGTGATTAAAAGAGGCAAGATAATATAAATTACAATTTGGAGGATGAGAGACAATAAGTGGAGACCCGGGGATAATCAAAATAATGAATTTAGAAGTGTCAATACCCATCACAATGTTGCGCTTGGGGAGGGGGGAAGGGGAGGAAGTGGGGTTGGAGTGGATGGGGAGGGCTCACAGAGTGTTGTGTGTATGTATGCCTTTATAACTCTGAACTTCATCATGATGTGTGATTACAATGCACCAATAAAATAAAAAAGAAGCGTCAATGAATATCATTTATAAATAAGAGAAAATATAGAAAAAAGATGGACAAAAGAGATGAAATTATTAAGATTGTAACTGAAAATTGGAACCTAAAATTATAATATAAACTATAAGTGATAATTAAGGTATTTGTAATGAAAAGCTAAAGAATGTGATTGATGAATGTTTTGGACACCGTGCACGACAAGATTAGCCAACTAGACAAGCCATCAGTAAAAATATCTAAATCATTGCAGTGCAGCATAATGAGACGAGGAGGGAGAAAATCATCCAGTTCAGAGTGACACATCTTTTAACATGTGAGCAACTGATGTTCCAGGAGAAGGGTGCAGAATGAAAAAGAAGAGGTGGTATTCGAAGAGAAAGTGGTGGAGAATTTTTCTTCTAAGCTTTTGAACTATGCTACCCAACACATTTACAAAAGGTCAGTGAACTCAAGCATGGTATTATTTGAAGTGAAGTAAATAGTAGTTAGTGAACATGTTACATATAAAGAGATACTAAGAGTCAGTAACTAAATTTCTGCTTTTAAAGTGAGATTTAAAAACAAAGTAATCTGACACTACTGATAAGATAATAAGTCAATCACACATAACATAAACACACAATAAAAAGACTCTCCAAGAGATATTTCTTTCAAAAGATTAATCAAATGCCTAATAAAGTTGAGGATAATAAAGGGAAATCACAATATAAAAACTAAGATATTAAAATCTGAATATTGAAGCCTGGAGGGTGGCACACGCTTGTAATCCCAGTACTTGGGAGGCTGGACAGGAGGATCACAAGTTCGCGGCCAGCCTCAGGTACTTAGAGAGGCCCTCTACAACTTAGTGAAACCCTGTTTCAAAATAAAAAATAAAATAGGACTGGGGGTATAGCTCAGAGGTAGAAGGTTCCTGGGTTCAATCCCCAGTACTGCAACAACAACAAAAAATAAAATCTGAATATTGGTTCTTTTTTTTGTGTGGTACTAGGGATTGAACCCAGTGCCATTCTACCTCCGAGCTCCACCCCCAGCCCTATTTTTTATTCTTTATTTTGAAACAGCATCTCACTAAGTTGCGGAGAGCCTCACTAAGTAGTTGAGGCTGGCCACAAACCTGCGATCCTCCTGTCTCAGCCTTCCAATTACTGGGATTACAAGTGTGCGCCACCATGCCTAGCTAGAAATTAAATCTTTATATTAAAATATTTTCTGAAAATGAAACACAATGAATATGAAGCCAAATAAAGATCTAAGTTTTATTATTCCATATTTCAGAAAAATAAAACAATGTTAAAATATGGCCAATAAAAATGAGGACTACGTTTCCTAACTTTTTTATGAAGATCTTGATAGATACAGCACACTCTCCTAGTTTGATGAGGGGGGGGAAGGGAGAATTAATGAAGGAAACACTTCCACTCACATTATGTACATATGCAAGAATACCAATGTCAATCTTAATATCCTGTGTGGGGAAGGGGGAGTGGGGAGGGAGCTGGGGGAAAGCCCACCAAGTGCTGTGTGCATGTATGTCACTGTCACTATGAACCACATTATGATGTGAGACTGTAATGCACCAATAAAAGTATAAAAGTAATTAAAATAAAAATATGAAAAAGAAAAAAAAAGCAGAAAGAGTTATGACCTCGCATCTGTCAGGATGGCCATTATTAAAAACAAAACAAGAGACAGCCAGTGTTGGTGAGAATGTGGAATCATTGAAAGTCTTGGACATTGTAGGTGAGAATGTAAAACGAGCAGCCTCTCTGGAGAACAGTGCAGAGATTGCTTATAAACTAAAAGTAGAACTATAATGTGATCCAGGAATCCCATTTCTAAGTATTTATCCAAAAGAATTCAGATGAAGATGTCAACAAAATATTAACACTCTCTTGGCCATCACAGCGGTATTCACAATAGTTGAGATGTGGAAATGGCTGAAATGTCCATTGAAGGACAAAGTGAGTTAAGGAAATGTGGTATATGCATTCAATAGAATATTATTCAGCATTAAAGTAGAATTGTAATATGCAGTGGCATGTATGGAAATTGTGAATTTTCTGCTATGTGAAATAAACCAGTCACAGAAAGAAAAACGCTTCATGATTCCATCTACATGTGATATCTAAAATAGTCAAAGTACAGAATTTAAGAGTGGAATGATATTTGGTTGGGGCTTGAAGAGGGAAACGGAAGTTACTAATCAATTCGCACCAAGTTTCAGTCAAGCAAGATGCATAAATCTTTGAAATTTTCTATAACCTTGTACCTATAAAAAGGCTGAATTATACACTTAAAACTTGAATAATGAGGTAGATATCATGATAAGAGTTTTTACAACAATAAAAATAAATGTAACAAAGCAACAAGTGATATTAGCCATATGTTTGAATACAAAACTATGCCAGAGAGATCTTATAAACTCACAGAGATGAAGTAGAAGTTTTTATAAAGAAAATTTTGTGTTGATTTGAAATTTAAAATTAGAGAGAATCTGGTCATTAGCTTTTCCAATTAAGTTACAAACAAACAAAAAAAATCATTCTCCAAAAATCAAAACCAAAACAAAAAAGAAAAAGAAATTAAATAAAGCTGGACATTGTAATCCATTAGGAAATAAGTGAATGGGAGAGGAAGAGTGGCTGAGGGATGAGTATAAGATTTGAAGTTTTTGTACAGTTGAAGTAAAAAATATAATTACAAATCTGGAAATAGTAACTTTTAAATGTTAGGGACATAGAGATGAATGGGTTTGCCTCTTTCAAAGCATTGTTATAATTGAAGCTTTGCCTTCATAAACAGATTAGATCCTTTCCCGAACTCACTTTTCTATACCCATTTCCACACCATTATTTTATTTCCAAACTTAAATATTCTCTTTGTATAATAAAACTATTAAATTATTTCTGATTCCATATTAACATTCTCCACTATTGATTTTTCCTGGATTCCCTGAGTAATAGAAAAGCCACCTTTTTTCTAGAACATAGCAATAACTTATTTTCTACTCATAAGTTAGGGCATTCTCCCATTTTGCCTCTTCATAATCTATTCATTGCAGTTTTCTTCTAAAGATAAATATTCAACTCTTATTTGTTTTGGTATCTCTCTAACAAAGCAGATTTGTGTGCACAAAGGAGCTTCTCAATATTTGTGTAAAATAACTAAATAGGTAATTAGCACTGTAATTTTAATAAATAAAAATGTGTTATGTTTATCACGGAGACTGCCCATCTGAATTAATAAGAGTGATTGAATGTGCTTGAAAATATACAGATTTTGAAATTGTTTCCAAGTGGTTAGTGTTAATGAACAGTACTCTTTTTTTTTAATGAACAGATGGTATAAAACAATCATTGAAGCCAGAGGGAACTAGTTTAGCTGAGATGTTCTGAAAGAATAGCAGATAGTCTCAAGTAGTAATGGGATTTTCCCCCATTTTGGAAAAGCCTACTTTATGGTCTACTTTCTTATTAGGCTTTCCAAGATGCTGCATTCAAACGATGCTGCTATCCAACACTGTATAGATTATTAGTTTGACAGTTACCAGAGATGAGTTTTTGGTGAAACTGTGTGAGATGGGATGTCCTCTAGGTTCAGAGCAGTGTTCCAGAACTGAATTTTAGGTTTAGTACACTTTTATATAAATGAGTTGAATAAACAAGTAATTTAAATGCAGATGTTACCACTTTCTACGCTAGTGGGGATTGGTGAGAAGTTACAATCTGTCTAGGGAAAGATCTTTGCTGTTTGGGGATAACTTTATTTCAGGAAATGGGAAGGGCCTTAAAAATATGGAATAATGTAGCAGCTGCATTTCTTTGGGGTTAGAAAAATAGGAACACATAGTCATGTAATTCAAACAGAATGTTGATCCTTTTCATAAGTTAGAAGTGAAAAACAGATATTTAGGAACTTATGCGTGTGATTACAGCATAATGTTTTATCTCATAATTATAGATAATAGTTTAATGTTAGCATTAGTGAACAGAATTAGTTTTATTTTTAATTATAGCTGATAAAATTGAGAAGCAAGATGTTATGAGTTATTGATTTGTTTTAATAGAAAGATCTGTTTTAGCAAAAAAAAAATATGTGACATAGGAACTAATATAAAGTAGGGAAGAAACAAAAAATTATTTTATATATGAAAGGCATCTTTTATAATCCCCTATTTTTATTTTTTGTCTTTGTGTTAAAGAAATGGATAGAAAGTGGAATTTTTGAAAAGAGAGGCATTCCAAGCCTTCAGTAGTTGAATTTAATTTTAACTGAAAATAAAAAAGCATATTAAAACCAATTTCCCTAAGAAGCACAATTACCATCACTCCTGATGTTATCAAAAACTAACCCAATAAACAAATGAGAAAAGAACCAAAGAGTACAACAGCATAAAAATCTGAAAATTATATCAGTTGTCGAAGAAAAAATGCCAATGTTAATTAATATTTGTAATATATTTGATCATTGCTTTTTGTATTGTATTCCTCCTTAAAATATAAGGATGAGCTGGGCATGGTGGCACATGTGTACAATCGCAGTACTTGGGAGGCTGAGACAGGAGAATCGCAGGTTAAAGGCTAGCCTCAGCAACTTAGTGAGACCCTCAGCAACATGGTGAGACTCTCTTTCTTTTTTTTTTTTTTTGCGGTACTGGGGATTGAACCGAGGGGCATTCTACCTCCAAGCTACACCCCCAGCCCTATTTTTTTATCTTTATTTTTGAAACAAGGTCTCACTAAATTGCGGAGGGCCTCACTAAGTAGCTGAGGCTGGCCGCGAACCCGGATCCTCCGGTCTCAGCCTCCCAAGTACTGGGATTACAAGCGTGTGCCACCATGCTCTTTCTAAATAAAAAAATAAATAAAAAAGGGCTGGGGGTGTAGTAGAGCTCACAAGTAAAATGCCCCTGGTTTCAATCCCTAGTACCTAACAGCCAATTAATCAATCAATAAAACATAAAGAATGAGAATTACACATTTTTTTCAGGGAGAAATTTTATGTGCTTGCTGACAAAAAAGTCTACAAAAAATTTATTAACTCCTAAAGCATTACATATTTCTTATGTGCTTTTTTAGTGTACCATTATAAACTTATGGAAGGTAAAATCTATTATACTTTGTTTCAAGAATATTTATTGCACATGTGACCATGAAAAATGTATTTTTTAACTAAATTGTATGCTTACAGTAGCACTTGGTGGGTAATTTACTATAATTTGTAGAATTAATAAATAAAACAGTTCATGACAGAGCTGTAGACACAATAGTAAATGAGCTTCTAGCTTCAGATGGTTCAATTAAGTGAGGAGAAGAGATAGACATAGTTACTTAATACAGTATTCTTTAAATTATAGTATTTATCTGTGAGCTTATTGGTAGTCTTTAGGTATACATATGAAAATCGAATGTGTTCTAAAATAAATTTTTATTATTTTTTGTAAAAATATTGACAGCATATTAAGAATTTCAATTCTCTCTTAATTGTTGAATATGCATTATTTCCACTACAAAGGATTGAACTCACCATAATTATCCTGTCCTTAATCCTTAATACTTTTCCCCTTAAAATGAAATCATTATTCACTACTGTTCTTTCTTTAAATAAAATAAAAGGCGATTTATGTCTTGGGCAAAAGTATATCTGTGAACAACCATTTTAGCCTTTAACAGATGGACTTATTTCAACTCATTGATTTTGAGATGTTAAAGAAAGCAGCCGAAAAGTCTTTCTGGTAATTTTTATTGAATAGACTCCTATTAAGGATGGAAGGCCTGGCAATAAATAACAGTAACCTTTGTGTAGCACAGCTTTAGGCAGTATTAAGGCCAAAAGCTTCTCCAGGGATTGAAGACAATTCTGGTGCTAATTACCCTTTTTTCTATATGAAATGTTAACTGTCTAAGAATTAATGGAACAAATCCTTTCAACTGATCTAATGTTTCAAGAGTTATCTCATCCTTAAATGTCTCAGTTTTTCCATGATAATCAGTGCACTCGCCCTGGATCTTAAGGCCTTGTCTCTTTTCTTTCTAAACTCAGAATTGTAAGGCCTGCATGTTGAATTGCATTTTCTTTCCCGCTTCCTTTTGCATTTGATAAGGGCGACTCATCCAAGGGCAAAATCTCACATTAAAATGTTACCAAAGTGTGGGATTTGACTGACACAGCACTGTACAGCCGCTCGGTCTTTCCACACGCTTACAGCCATCAATCCTCGCACAAATGGACGTTGAGATGAAACACCCAGACAAGCGTGGAAATGGCACCTTGTCCCTGTCACAGATGCGGTGAGGAGATAGCTCCTGAGAAAGCTGGGAGTCACAGTTTATTCCCCCAGGAATACGAGCTCCGCATGGGGGGCAGACCACGCCACCCTGGTGTTAAGAATCAGAAAGATTAGACAATCTCCCTGCCACTCTGTTTTAATACCAGAGGCTGCTGTTTGCCACCATGATGAATGCAGTCATTTGTCAAAAAATTAGTTTAAGCTGCAAGACTAAGTCTTGAGGTCCTTTTAGCAGTTTAAACTTCACTGAACAAAGCACACTGGGCAATTTCAGAGAAAAAGGAACAATTCCAAATTGTTACTAGGAGTAGGATATGCAATGAGATCTTTAAATTTGTCAGGTTATTTGAAATAGCTCCGTGATTTGAAAAGAGACTGCAGCTTCATATTATGAAGCATGTATGAGTCAAATGATAGAAAATAAACACTTTGGGAATAATACAAAAGGTTTGTTTAAGGTCTTTAAAATGGAATTAGCAATCTGAGTTGGAGAACGGAGCTAACTGTTCAACTTACAAGTTTGTGGCCCCTTTCTAGAACCACAGAAATCCAGAGATGAGTTCAGACACTGCAGGAATATAAATTACAGTGTATTACTGCTCCTGCTCTTGATCTAGTTTTCAAGCCTGACTCACCATAATGGTATTCACAGAGGCTGATACGGAAATAAAAATGTCAGCATATTGATTTATTGTGAAAACCACACCTATAATAAAAGTTCGTGGCCACTATGTAGAAAAATCTTCATGGAAGTTAAGTGTAAAATAATGTTTGGGGGAAAATATAATCTAAATAGGAAGAATTGGTTGGAGCCCCTTGAAGGCCATTGTCAACTCCTGAAAACGTTATCCAGTAAGTAATAGACTTTGTCATCATACTGGAAATATGTGATAACCCTAACTCTTCAACAATGACGCTGAGAAGTTTTCATCCAGCTATGTTTCCTCTAGCTATGCTCAAGACAAACACTTATTTTATACTTCTATTCTTTATTGAAACATAATATTGTCATCATTAAATACAGTTGACTTTAAATGCAGGACAAATATTATAATATTTCTAAGCTTTGCTCTTTCTACTTTTGATTTAGGAAACAGCTTCCTCCTTTGGTGAGTGCCAACTAATTACCTAATCTTTTCCATATTTTATGTAATTGGTTACCAACCACTTCTCAAAAATTGGTACATGGACTAACTCTTTCAAAATTACAGGAGGCAATTTTAATGGTCTTGTTCTAGAACTACTGAAATGCTAATCACTGGGTGCAGCATGTGGTAAACTTTGTATGCTACTGTTTGAATTTATTCCTTTGTATTCTAATGTTTGAGAGGCACTAGACTAAGGTATGTATGTAGCCTAATCTAGAAGTGAAAAAGATTTGACCTTTCAAACAATCAAAAATTTAAAGCACACACGTTGTATCTATTAGCCTATTCCTAAATACTCACAATACTTGTGTGTGTGTGTGTGTGTGTGTGTGTGTGTGTGTGTGTGTGTGTATGTGTGTGTGGTACTGGGACTGAACCCAGAGGCATTCAACCTCTGAGCTACACCCAAGCCCTTTTTTTGTTTGTTTGTTTTGAAACAGGGCCTCGCTAGGTTGCTGCAAGTCTCAGTATGATGGTGAGGCTGGCCTTGAACTGCAATCCTCCTGTCTTAGCTTCCCAAGTACTGGGATTACAGGCATGCCCCACCATACCCGGCACAATACATATTTTTAATAAAGAAATATCTTAGAAAGTTAAAATTATTATTCGTAGAATTACTATCAAACTCAGTTGTCATTAAGTTTGTCCTAGAGTTCCTATCAATATAAAATGTATCATCATCATGACATTCACATAATGAAAGATTGAGAGAAAACTTTCCATATTGCTCTGGATGCCACCAAAGAGAGAGGATCTTTAAGCATATTTTCAAGGATAGAGTGGAAGTCTCCCTCATATTCACTAACAGATGAGACACCATCTCTATTGTTAGTGTTTCTTTTATTTTTATTTTACTATTTCAGGGTGATTTATGTTTACAGTCAGAGAGAAGAATTAATAGGAAATTTGTAAAATGGAGAAAAAGAGAAATGGCTTGTTCTAGATTTTCAAATGATATGACAATACCAACAAACATCTATTTATTAAGAAAAATTGGACATTTATTTTTTTATTTATTGTAGTACTGGGGACTGAACATAGGGGCCTTCTACCTCTTAGCTACACCCCCAGCCCTATTTTTTATTCTTTATTCTGAAACAGAGTCTAAGTGGCAGAGGGCCTCACTAAGTAGCTGAGGCTGGCCGCGAACCTGTAACCCTTCTGTCTCAGTCTCCCAAGTACTGGGATTATAAGTGTGCGCCACCACGGCCAGCTTCTGGACCTTTATTGTAGTTCTAATTTTAACCTTAAATGCTTCTTTTGACTTTTATATGACCTTCTATCATTTACCCTGAATTTAACATATGTGTGGGTTTTTTCTACTTCATGGAATGTTAGATATTTCTGCTACCTCATGGAATGTTAGATGTTAGATGGTAAGATAGTCCCCTTACTCTCAGACTGAGTATTCCTCCTTCTCTGAAGATTTATAGGATGTCTTTTCTAGGAGGTATTCATAGCCATTATAATTTTTATGATACAATTATTTTCTGCATTATATAGTAATAATTTGCACAAATAATTTTATTCCATTTGTTAAGTACTCTTACTCCTTTAGCAACATAAACTACTCTCTTACTCTTAAAGTTCACTTACTCTCTCTTCCCATGCAATTACTACTATAAGGACTAGGTACACAGTAATCCCATAATGTGGTAAAGAATAATTATTAAACATAAGAAAAACAAAATGAAGCTGGACATGGTGGCACACGCATGTAATCCCAGTACTTGGGAAGCTGAGACCAGAGGATCCAGGTTTGCAGCCAGCCTCGCTACTTAGTGAGGTCCTCCGCAACTTAGTGAGACCCTGTTTCAAAATAAAGAATAAAAAATGGGTCTGGGGGTGTAGCCCGGAGGTAGAATGCCCCTGGGTTCAATCCCCAGTACTACAAAAAAAGAATAAAAAAATGAGGGACTCTCCCTTCTAAGATAAAATAAAATGTCCTCTTAGATTTAAATCAAAGGTTTATTTAGAGATAGAAATCAAAATTGCACTTCCAAATCAATATAGATAAAATGTCCATAATGCCAAAAGTGATCTATAAAATCAGTGCAAACATTATCAAATATCAATGATAATCTTTATACAAATAAAATAAGTTATCCTGAAATTTGTATGGAACCACAAAAGAACCCAAATAAACAAACAATCTTCAGCAAAAAGAACAAAGCCAGAAGCGTCACACTAACTGAGTTCAAAATATGCTACTGAGCTGTGGTGAACAGAAGGAGCATGGTCGGGGCATACGTCCTGACAGAGGCTGATGGGACAGAATACACAGCCCAGAAAGGGGTTCACACACAAACAGCCAATTGATTTTTGAGAAGGGGACCAAGAGCACACGATGAACCAAGAACAATCTCTGCAGTAAATAGCATTGAGAAAATTGCATATCCACATGCAGAAAAATGAGAATAGATTCAGCTCACCTTATATATAAAAATCAACCCCAAATGGCTTACGGCCTTATATATAGGACTTGAAACTATGAAACCATTAGGAAAAATATATGGTAAACTATGAAACTGCCAGGAAAAACATACATACCTAGGTATTAGCTATTAAAATTATGTGAAGAAAAATACAGCATAACATAATACATGATGGGGGAAGAAAATGTGATACATAGGAAGATTTTGAAAGACGTCATGGATAAAACAATTTGAGCAGACTTGAAGGAAATGGAGGCCAAGGTGTATTGATATCTGAAGGAAGAGGTTCCAGGCAGGTAGGACAGCAAATCCAAAGGCACCAAGTCTAAGGCAAACTTGGTACCATCTAGAAAAGGAGAAAGGCAAGGGTCGGAAAGCAGAGAGGCCCTTGCCTTGCATCTTCAGAGACGCAGCTGAGCATGAGCAGGGCTGAGCCTCTGCTGATGGGATGCTGGCTGGCTGATCTTCGCTAATCCTCTCTTCACAAGCGTCATCCCCGCTCTACCTGAATCAGTATTACCCATGAGTCCATTCACATTTGGTTCTGATCATGGTTATTTTCAGACTCTTGAATTTTCTGACTTGTAAGGATGTTGTTGCTATCTGTTTTTCTTTACTTTTCTTTTTTTTTTTTTCGTGGTGCTGGGGATTGAACCTAGGGACATGCTACCTTCAAGCTACACCCATATATATATATATATTGAAACAGAGTCTCACTAAATTGTGGAGGGCCTCCCTAAATTGCTGAGGCTGGCCACGAACTTGTGATCTTCCTGTCTCAGACTCCCAAGTACTGGTATTACAAGTGTGAGCCACCACGCCTAGCTGTTGCTATCTTTAAGAGCTAAAAAAAGACAGTCTGGAAAGAAGCTTTTCTTTGTTTTTCGGATCATTTTCAGCTCGTTCAAACATGCATTTAAACTCCTATGTAGACTTCTCAAGGTAATAGCACCATTACAGAGGCTCAGCCACTGTTTCTTGAGATGTGCTCTGATAGTCCCAGACCTTCAATGTCCATGGTGGGTGGAGATGGGCCCTATTTGTATGTTCATCCTGCAGCGCAATGGTGCCCTCCCCAAGGTGCACCAGCTACAGACAGAGGAAATTGGAATGTCACAGCCAAAATAATTCATTTTGTATTCACATGTATGTGTTTTATTTTCTTTTGTGGTACTGGGGATTGAACCCAGGAGCATTCTACCTCCAAGCTCCACTCCAGCCCTATTTTTTATTCTTTATTTTGAAACAGGGTCTCACTAAGTTGTGGAGGGCCTTACTAAGTAGCTGAGGCTGGCCACGAACCCGGATCCTCCGGTCTCAGCCTCCCAAGTACTGGGATTATAAGCGTGCGCCACCACGCCCAGCTCACATGTATGTGTTTAAAGCTGCACATTACCTAATATATTTGGCAAATCAAAGGGCTCTTTCCTGAAATCCATATTATTAAAATATCTGTTCAGTTTTAGAGGTTACATAATTTATATAATTCATCTATGTGATTGAACACATCTATTTAAATGTGTTTAGTATGAATAGATGTTGTGTTCTTATTCACATGTTATTATTTTATCCTTTCAATTTAGCTAAATTCTATTCATTAATTTCCCAATACATAAAACTGAGATAATGTTATTTATCTCACAAGATTAAGAGAAATAAAAGTGATATATATGACAGTATTTTATGTGGCTGCTAGCAAAATTTAAGTATTTAATAATGTTAATAACTCTCATTTCTCTATGATAAATTAGGGTTTAGCTATATAAAATGTCACAAATTCTGTCATCTGACTCCTTACCTGAACAAATGCATATACAAGTTAATTTTGGAAATAATTTTCTATAGTTGTTGAATTTATTAGTAATGGATGGGCAGATCAAGACTTCTGATTATTTTGCCTAAATAAGGAAAAAGTTTAAATATAGCAGAAACATTATTCTCATTCATTTCTACTTGTATTCTTAATGCACTGGAAAAAAATCATAATTATATATTGCACATATCATGAGAAATGATAATACTTTTTGAAATGCTTCCTAAAATTATCTTAATTTAACAAAGGAAACCAAGAATTAAAACTAGGTTTAGAGAAGACATTAAGACTTTTAAAATTGCCTTCCGATTTCAGGTTGGTTTAACTGGATCACATTATCTAAAAGTCTTCAAATATGATTGATAGCAACATTAAAGAGGTCTTTCATCTTGAACTTCAAATAAAAATGGCACAGAGAAGAGGCAGTAGGGGAACCAGAAAGGCTGGACATTCTGAGATTGAAACTTCACAAATGCTTTAATAAAATCCATGATAGGCTATTCCTAATGTTTGTGGGGTCTCATGGTATCAGTAAGGGGCTCTCTCTTCAAACCTGCAATGTTCAGCCTTACATGTCTTTAAGCACATTATAGATTTGAATGCACAATCCTAATAAAACATGACCTCAATAAGGCCATGGATTTTCTTCCTCTACAGAAGCCTGTGCTAATCCAGGCAGGATAGGTAATCATGAATTGAGCACAAAAGGGATGCAGTCTCTGGGACAATCGGTTTTCACTCTGCCGTGTAAGCTCCACCAAATAAAGTATTCACTATGATAATAAATATATCATCGTGTTAGGTAGAGATCATTGTGTTCTCCAGGATCCTCAATACTATTTAATGCTGCATAACAATAGGGTTCCGTTGATTACTTTTTTCATAGTGATCAATACAGAAACAAATCTCCTCTAGCCGTCGAACATTATTAGGTGACAGATAGAGAGCCTTGTCAAGGAGAAAATACCTTCCGCAAATTCTAGTCATTATAGGAAGTGTCTGCCCTAAAGATTTTGCAATGGACTGCATTAACTAACTCAGAGAGAACAGTACTCAACTCTGAACGAGTATGACGGTCCTGTTAAAGTTCTAACCTCTAAGGAAATGTAAAATCTCCATCAATGTTGATTGTCCCCTCTCTCCTACAAATGAAAGATTAAATAATATGTCAAAATTCCAATAGGTCAAAAATAGGAATAGTATAATATTAAGTTACAGATTTATTTACTTCAAAATGGCTTATGCAAGGAATGAATATGTTCACATCATTAAGTCCCCAAGAATATACATTTTGCCATTTCACCAGCAATAAGTGAAACCATCATTGACTCTTCATCTACTGATGTTCACAGAAAATGTTTCATAGGTTTTCATGAGACAGTCATCCCAAATGAGCAGAAAATTGCACAGATTCCATCGAATTCTAGTAAGCACAATGAGATATCAGTTAAATTTTGCTAAATAAGGGGACCACTAAGGAACTATTAAACTGGCTACTAAGAACATCAGAAACAGTCAGATAGCTGATGAGATCCAGTTGTCATCAGATGTTTAGGTCTTTTCTTGATAATCTTTTAAAGGGGTCTGGTTCTGTGACCTTAGTTTACAAAAGAAAAATTTGGAAGTTTGTCAAATGGATCCATTTTTAAGTCTTTACCATGAGACACATCCCAGGGATTCCACTGCAGGTACTGGAAGGTACCATATCTGGCATATTAGTGACTCAGGAAAAGGCCAGTCAGACTTGGGTAAATTTCACCTTACTACCCTATGAAATTTGGCATGTGACTTAATATGTACAGAAGTAGGTCTTCTCAGCGGTAAAATGGAAATTGCAATCTTTCTAGAATTGTTGTGAAGATTAAAGAAGAATATTTTAAAGTGACTAACATACTCAACCAATGACAGTCTTTTTATTGATGTGTATATTTGTGATTAACAATAATTAGTATTAAATGTTGTCTACTAATTAGCATGGTATTAATATAAACAATGCAGTTAATGCCGTATACTAAATAAAACCCCACACATATTTAACACCTAGGACAAAACACACACATTTTTCTTAGAAAAAAACATGCTTAAAAAGTACCTTTGGATTGTAAGCCTGGTTAAGCAAGACTTATTGACTACCACCAGTGAAGTATGTCATATTTGAGGAAATAAAAAGTTTAAATGTTTTTGTGAAAGCTGAATATTAGATTTGCCGGCAATGGTAAATAAATAACAAATCATACATTGTCTCTAGCAAAACCAAGGAGGGAATATTTGTTTTACCTAGGATGTTTCAGGACAACTGGATACCATTCATGCTGACATTACAATTTGATGTGGTCATGCAACAGTTTTCTGTTAAATTGGAAATGTGTTTCTCAGAATTAATTCTGAATTGGTACAAGTAGCAAATTAATAAAAAATCATTTCACTTAGACCTTCCCATACAGTCTTAAAAAGCATCAAGGATGACGAATACATCTCATGTTCACAACAGATAATTCATTCCAACATTGGGAAAATTAATATTTGTACTTCAATACTATAGACTTATTTCCTTATTTCCTGAGTCCTATGCAAGCGCTTGCTCTTTCCGTCTCCTCCTAAGCTCTCATTAAAAGCATTTATTTTCTGAAATTTAGAAGCTACCTTATAAGAATCGTAACTCCTCTTATTGTTACTTTCATAAAAGAGGATTTCAAACCCTAAGGATTTTGTTTTCTAAGTAATCCTCATATATTTACATTCAGTGAATTCAAGAAACGTACCAGTTTCAGAAATAATTAGAGAATTGTTGATATCTAAATGTATATATTTAACTCAGATTTCTTTTCAGGACTTAATGATTCAAAAATATATGCCCCAATTCCAATATACCATATCTAAAATATAATTCATTATCACTTCTATGACCTTACCTTCTTGATTGTAATATTAGGCTTAAAAATGCTCATATCAAGTCTTTTACCAAGTTTTCTTTCTTTTTAGCTCATGTTTCTCAAATTTCACCTATCAGGTCATTTCTACTTTTTTAATTTTGTTTTTATTGATGCGAGACTCCTTGTAGCACAATCAAATATACATAACAACAACATTTGATGAATTTCACTCCCTAACACCTCTTCCTTTCCTCTGGCCCCCTTCCTCTACCATAGTGGTCTCCCCTCTGCTTTCATGATATCTTTTTTCCCCTGTGTTTCTTTCACTTTTTTTCTACTTTTCTACCTTAGTTTGCAACTTTACAGTGTCTTATCTGAACCTAACAACAAGCCAAAAATGTTTTCCCTCTTCAAAGCAATGCTTCTCCCTAAAGCATTGCCTTTGAATCTTGCATCTACATTGGCCCACTCTATAAAAAGTTTCAGCAACTCTCCCATGACAGGGGCAGAATGCATTTGAAGGACACTTTGTTTTCTGGGCCCTTCATTTTCTAATCAATTGCCCTCTAATTTCAGCTTTTCACTTTAACTGCCTTGGTCATTTAGGTGTGCCCGTTTGTTTTTCGCTTTTATCTTCTTTGTCTGTTTGTTCATGGGCTCCTTTTCACCATGTCTCATGCCCCCATCAGTCTCAGCTGGTTTATTGCCACTTAACTTTTAACTCTTATACCATAACTGGCCTGTGCAGAAATTTTCTCTACTCTACTGATACCCATGGGGAAACTTTTCCCATATATCTAGGTATGCTACTCTTTCCTTGTGTCCGTCAACACATAGTGCTATAATTATTGAAACTGACATATTTACAGCCGGGCGTGGTGGCGCACGCTTGTAATCCTAGTACTTTGGGAGGCAGAGACTGGAGGATCCGGGTTCGCGCCCAGCCTCAGCTCTCTCTCTCTCTCTCTCTCTCTCTCTCTCCCTGTCTCTCTCTCTCTACTTAGTGAGGCCCTCTGCAACTTCGTGAGACCCGGTTTCAAAATAAAGTATAAAAAATAGGGCCGGAGGTGTAGCTCGGAGGTAGAATGCCCCTGGGTTCAATCCCCGGTACCGCAAAAAAAAAAAAAAAAAAAAAAAGAAACTGACATATTTAGCCCTGTCACTTAATTAACTCAATAGTCAAATTATAGAGCCAGCCCACAGGTTTGTCAACAGACGAATGGATAAAGAAAATCCATTGTGTGGTATATACACACAATGGAATTCTACCTGTTCATAAGGAACAAAATTATGTCATTTACAGGAAAATAGATGAAATTGGAGAATATTATGCTAAGTGAGATCAGCCAGTCTCACAAAGTTCAGGGTTTTGGGGAGTAGTAAGGATATAAGAGGGACTTCAGATAAAGGAGGAGAAACCCCAGTGTCATGAGGGAGGTGGTGTAGGGGAGGGAGGATGTGGAGAGGGAGAATTAATGAAGGAAACGCTTCCATTGATGTTACCTACATATATGATAGTATCAATGCCAATCTCAATGTCATGTGTGGGGAAGGGGGTGGGGAGGGAGCCAGCAGGAAGCTCACCAAGTGACGTGTACAAGAATGCGACTATCACTATGAACTACATTATGATGTGAGACTACAATGCACCAATAAAAGTATTTAAAAAAAGAATAACCCCTCAAAAACAATGTGATTATTGTGAAGATTATATGAGCTTACAACATATGTGAGACACATCAAAAGTCTGGCTTATATTCAAGAATCAATAAATACTTTGGGATGAAAATGGTGAATGAATGGATTCAGAGTGAGTCAGATTGACCACTCTTTATCATTAGGTTAAATTGCTTCCTCATTCCTTTCTGGTCATTAAGAAACTTGTGTTTCTGTTTCCAGAGAATTAACTCTATTTCTTCCTTGGGCATGGTCAGAATTATCTTCATATCCTTTACTGATAACACTCAGAAGAATGCACAAAAAGAGCACTTTTACTTACATGGCAGAATGCAGGTCAGCCAGTGTTTTTCTGTGTGTGTGTGTGTGGTACTGGGGCTTGAACCCAGAGGCATTCTACCTCTGAGCTACAACCCCAGCCCAATTTTATTTCTTATTTGGAAACAGGGTCTCACTAGGCTGAGAGTCTCACTACTTGCTGAGGCTGTCCTCAAACCTGCAATCCTTCTGTCTCAGTCTCCCAAGTACTGGGCTTATGGGCATGAGCCACCACGTCCGGTTTCAGCCAGTGTTTTTAATCCAAGTAACTTAGTGGATTCTGTCATTGTGCTCTCATTCCTACACACATTTCTGGCTATAAATTTCAGACAAACACACCATCCCTATAAGGAATAGAGTGTACTGTCTAAAATCTACGTCTGTAGATAATGCTCAACTGGCATGTTGCATGTATCAGTCCCTGAGCTATAAAAGACACACACACACACACACACACACGCACACACACGCGCGCGCGCATGCGCACACACACACACACGTGTATTATACAGGCATACACATTATATTAATTTATTCCACTGTGGAAATCTACAGATTACATCAGTTACATTATCAGACCTCCTCCAGATATACTTCAGCTGGACAGATGGACAAAATTATCATGACTACATTACTGTGGTTTAAGTGACAAGTAGCTGCTGACATGCAAAATGTACAAGAAATGGGATTAGACGCTCATTGGGCAGGACTCTCATTTCCTCTTCTCATTTATTATGTGAGAATATGCTGGGAAGCTCGTTCCATTTCTGAAGAATGTATCGCTATGAAACATACAGACACAATCACATTAAAAGTAATGGAATGGCATTCCTTGTTCCATTACTTTCTATGGGTTAATTCAATCTTACTTGGCAAATGGATCTAACATTCTCAGAAATTCCTGATGCATACTTTAAAGGAAAACAATTTATCGTGTTTAAAGCAGAAATCCATGATGTGCGTGGACAAGATACAGGCCTTTTTATCCCGTTTTACAAGTCTAGATCTGTGATGATATTTCTTTCTTTCCTCTTTGCAGTTTCAAATGGAAAGTTACCAACTCTGTTTACCCCAGATAAAACATTTCAAATTACTATTTGAAGCTATTTCTTACTGTATTATTGAGCTACGGCATTTTATTTTCCTTACAGTCTGATTTCTTCTGATAGGCGAGTGCTCCTTCTAGCTGACCTTTGGAAGGAAGCTGTCTAGAGGTGATAACCTGGCTCGGATTTCAGGCTTTCCTTCAAGTATGCAGGACCCACTCCAGGCCCTCAGAGTTGCGCGTTTACTGCCATCTAGTGATTGAATGATAAACATACCTGTGCACTGGCGGTGTTTTTTATCAGCGAATTTGAACCACAGAATCAGAGTGAAAGTGATCTTCAGTCATAGTGTAATGCAGGAGAAAACCCGGGCCTCAGGGTAAGACCACATCGGCACTGAGGCTGAGATGGCATTTGATACCTACATTTTTACACCTTGACCCAGTGTTTTCTTCCCACTCATACTAACTTCTGATAATGTGACAAAATCAATTATCTTCTGATCGTGCCATCTTCAGCGTGGCTATTATATTTAAAAAGGATTACCACATAATATTTCTCTTTTGTTCATGATGCTGTTCTAGATAGTGTCCATGGAATTCTGAATTGTGTGTAATTTGTGCACTGAAAATAATGTCAGCAAATAGTTCAAATATATGCTTTATTTGAAAATATACCTGATAGTAGCAAGTGTGATTCTATATTGTAGTAGCAAGTGTGATTCTATATTGGCCTTTATGATGTAATCACTTAAAATTTATAGCTACTTACCCAATGTCGTGTGTGTATGTGTCCGTGTGTGTGTGTGTTAGTTACTAGGGATCAAATCTAGGGTCATTCTACCTCCAAGCTCTACCCCTAAACCCTTTTACATTTTTATTTTGAAACAAGGTCTCACTAGGTTGCTGAGAGTCTTGCTACGTTGCTGAGGTTGTTTTCAAACCTGCAATCCTCCTGCCTCAGCCTCCTAAGTATTGGAATTATAAGTGTGCACTCCCACACCCAGTTCCAATGTAATTTTAATTTATTTGCCATCTGATTTTTCTTAGGGATGTGTTCTAGCTGTATTGTATGTGTGTGTGTGTGTGTGTGTGTGTGTGTGTGTGTGTGTGATACTCCCAGCTCTATATTTTAATTTTTATTTTGAAACAGGGTATTACAAAATTGTGCAGGGCCTCACTAAGTTGCTGAGCTTGTCACAAACCTGTGATCCTCCCATCTCAGCATCCCAAGTACAGGGATTATAAGCGTGCACCACCACACCTGGCTCTAGCTATCTATTTTTTTTTTAGCATGAGGATTGAATCCAGGGTATTCTACCTCTGAGTTACACCCCCAGTCCTATTTTTTTATTTTTATTTTGAAACAGGGTATCACTAAATTGTGGAGGGCCTCACTAAGTAGCTGAGGCTGGCCACAAACCTGTGATCCCCCCATGTCAGCCTCCCAAGTACTAGGATTACAAGTGTGCACTACCACACCCGGCTCTAGCTGTGTATATTAATGGCACTGGGGGAAAAGGTTTCATTCAATTATGCATAGTTTGCAACAAACATCATTCATAAAATATTTTAAAATAAATAAGTAAGAAATATATACAATGGAATTTTATGCAGCCATAAAGAAGAACAAAATTACATCATTTACAGGGAAATGGAGGGAACTGAAGAACATTAAGCTAAGTGAGATTAGTCAGTCACAAAGAGTGAAAAGTTGGATGTTCCCCCTAATATGTGGAAGCTAGGGAGAATGGGACTTAGAAGGGACTCCAGACAAAGGAGAAAACTTTAGATGAGCAAGAAGGGGATCTAACTAAGGGAGATGGGAGGGGGAAAGAGGGAAACCCACTAATGCACACGATGTATATACACAAATTTATCAGAGTCAATCACCATGCTGAGCATGAAAAGGAAGGAAAGGGGAGGGAATAGGGTGGGATTTGAGGGAGGGCTAAATGAGCAATGTGTGTGTGCATGCTTCTGATACCCCGACACTTATCAAAATGTGTAAATACAATGCGCCAATAAATGAATATATTTTAAAAAAGAAAAAAATATACTTAATCCCTATGCATATAAATATTGGCTATGAGTGAAAACTGAGTCATATTGTTTAGAATAATATGCATAGTAATTTAAAATCCCATTGTCTTCAGAGTTCCATAGGTGCATCTCTTGTTCTCAAGCTCTGCTCAATTCTCTCAAATTTCTCCATCTCTCTCTCTATACTTAAAGATACATCTAGTAAAAATACACCATGCCTGCTCATAGATGTCATCTGATGATGAAAGACCTTTCTTTCCCTCTGATAATTTGACTGGAGTCTAAAAATGTAGAAAATGGAGATGGAGTGTTAGACTATTGGCACTATTGGGAAGAAACTAATAACAGCACTAGCTTACAGTAGTAACTATGAACTTTTTAAAAATCATAATCTGATTGAGGCAATTTTTCTTTCAATCATACCATTTTTAGGTGAAGTACAGCTGATCCCACATTTTGCTGAATTTATGCATGGGACCAGTCATAGAAAGTTAGAAAAGTAAATGTAGAAGGGATTCTCAAACTTTGTGTGGATATCAATCAACTAGAGAATCTATGGATAGCATAATGCAAAAACAGATTTTAATGTAAATTCATTGGGTTAAGAGTAGAGTTCAATATTCTGGATTTTTAGTAACTATCCTTGGAAATTCTGAGGCAGATAGGTAGTATCCAATCATAGTTTTAAAAACTGAGATTGGATTTATTTTTACATTTCTTCCTTTGACTACCCATCTTGTATAATTTTCCATGAGTCTCAGCCTCAGAGAACACAATCTGGTGGCTTTTTCTCTCACAAAAGACAGTAGCTCAAAACTATGTTTATATGTGGTGTTAGGGACTCAAAATTCTAAAAAAAAAATGGCTGAAAAGTTGTTCCAAAGAGAAGCTGAGAAGCCAGATGAAAACGTGGTGCACAAGGTCATGGGTTCTAGATCCAAATCACCTGGGATCACATCTGAGTTCCAAGACTTGTGACTTTGGGGAAGTTACATGACAGTTCAGATTCATTAAGTGTAAATGTTTCACAGAGTGGTTTAAACAATGAAAGAAGTTAACGTGTATACAATTTAGAATGACATGCTATTTTATTTACATTTAAATTGTGTTTTAATTTATTTAACTAACATTAATTTAAATAATGAACTAAAGTTTATTTATGTTTAGTTTCTAAAACTGAAATATGTTTCTGATTATATTGGTATAAACCCATAGGTTTAGCTTTTGATTCTGTGGTCTAAGTAGCTATTGTGAACTGTTTGAGGATTCTCTTCAAGGAAACTTCATGTAGAAGGGTTCAGACCTGTCCATCCTGAACCTATTCCAGCCACTAAATTTTTATTTATATATTTATATTTATGTATGTGTGCATTTATTTATTTATTAATTTTTATGGTACTGGGGTTTGAACCCAGGGACACTCCATTCAATTTGTAACAGGGGCTCATTAAGTTGTCCAAACTTTTCTTGAACTTGAGATTCTCTTGCCTCAGCCTCCTGAGTCACTGGGATTACAAGCATGCACCAATGTATCCCAATCAGCCTCTAAATTTTAAAGATAATCTAATGACTATGCTCAGTATGGAATTACTTATAGGAACTAGTAATATTATATTACATATAACTTTCTATAAATATATTTAATATGATTACTGACTTTTCAAAATGATCGAGTAAAATTTTTTGAAATTTTTTGTTGTTTTCTTGAATGACTACATAATGTTAATATACATTAAACATATGCATACACATGTGTGCATCTATATACATGTATACATTTGTATGTATTTAATGTTTACCTACATTAAATGTATGTATAGGCATATATATGAATACCAATTTAATCCAAGCAGTATCCAAATAATTAGGACGTTTGGCCAATAATTCATTTGTCTTGAAGAGTATAAACCTAATGCTACAAATGCAAAAATCAATGTGCTCCTACTTCAATTCTGCCACTTTGCAAAAAAGCTTTCTTGAGGAAAGCACTGGGCTATGCAAGTCATAGAATCCCAATAACTAATTAAATTCAATGAAACATAGGTTATAAAAGTAAAATTTCAAAGCATGAATAACTGTTGATATTAAAATAGGAAACTAGGACTCAATGTACCTTCATGTTATTTCCAACTATGCCCTGACTGTCCTGGACACGCCTGACTCTTTCGACAAAGCCAGGAACTTTTTCCTTCCTTGCCAACCTAACCACTGTGTTCTTGTGCAAGTGTTTCGCATGCTCTTGTATCTTGGGGAAACTTAGCCCCATTCTTAGTCGCACTGGAGCAATGATGGTCTAACCCAATACAGGCAAGCATTTCTGAGTAATGGACCATGGGTGTTGATGCACAGAGAAGTGATGCCAAGTGGTGGTAGCCATCCTCTGTTTGGATTCAGGCTTCCACCGACATGTCAGAGTGGATGGGTGCACAGAAAGAAGCTTGGTTCTCTCAGGATTGTGCTGAGATATAGATTAATCACCTCTGCAACTGGACCTTAAGTATTTTTATGAGAGTAAACATCTTTATTTTTAAAACATTTTGTCATCTGAGTTTAATACAGATACAGTTTTCTATTATAGCATTGTGCATAGCAGTTTCTTGAAAATGAATTAAAGTAGATCTATGGCACTGAAGTGAGGGACGGAAGACCTAGGGGAAAGCTGGTGGGGACATCATGCTAAGTGAGATCAGCCAGACTCAGAAAATCAAGGGCCCCCTGTCCTGTCTTCTCTCATATGGGAAAGCTAGATAGAAAATGGGAAAGAAAGGGGATTTCATGATGGGGGGAAAGGGGGAGAATAGGAGAAAAGGGGAGATTCAGGTTAGGAAATAGACCAAAGTTATGTGCATATATGAATGTATCACTATGAATCTCACTATCTTGTACAATTACAAGGCACCGATAAATTTGTCTCAGCCTCTCAAGTACTAGGATTTCAGCTGTTTACCACCATGCCTGGATTAAAAAAAAATTAAAGTATCTAGAAGCTACAAATATTTTACATGTTTAATTTTATAGAAAAAAATGGTTGTTTATGTTTCTTCTTAAATTGCACTTTCAATTTTGCACTCTATTTTTAAAAATAATTTCTATGTAGTTCATGTGGTTTTCAACATCGATTTGTTACCTCAATATGGAATATAACTGATTTTTTAAATCCCTTAATACTGTGTTAGGCTACTCACTGACAGCCTTTTCCTTGTATACATTTTGTGAGCATATATAAGATAATAGAACACTCCTTCAGTAATCAATTACATGTCTATTAGCATGCATATTTCCCTGAAGTATTCACTATGCAATTAGTGTTCAGGTCATGTAGAAAATAAGTCATTTCATTTCTGTGACTATTAAGCGTGGAAACATTGATAAGATGATATTTACCATCTTAAATCCCATGAATAATTTTCCATAGAAGAATAGAGAATGCTGAACATATAATATATATAACTTGTATAACTTAAAAAATAAGACTTGAATTCCATTTATAAATTGAACACACTGACCCTCATAATAGGAAGTTAATTACTATACATTAATCTTTCCAGTGCTGAAGTAATTTTAAAAATATAAAATCCCAACCTTTCGAAATTTCCAACCTGAAAATACTTTAGCAGTTTTAGCACTCTTGACCTTTTCAATACAGGGACATTTTAATGAAAATATATAACATCGTCACTCTCAAAACACATTTGTTTTGTAATTATGTATCATAATACTTTAAAAACCAGAACTAAAGATGTGAGGCAAACGGACAGTTCACCTTTGTGACTGGACATTAATAACCGAGGCCCATTAGCGTTCTTTTCTGTGAGATGCAGTAAGATATAATCATCAACTTGATGATTAGTAACTTATGATATCAAGACATTTAAAAACAGCTTACAAAAGCTATTTATTTTGCTCGTTCTTAAAATGTAATTGTGAAAAACTGTCTTTAGCTTCTGGCAGCTCTTTTGCTTCTCAGTCTTTTAGAGCCCTGACCTGATATTTTTATTTATTTTATTTTATTTTGGTGGTATGAGGGATTGAACCCAGGGGCATTCTGCCTCCAAGCTACACCCCGCAGCCCTATTTTTGTTCTTTATTTTGAAAGAGGGTCTCACAAAGTTGCGGAGGGCCTCACTAAGTAGCTGAGGCTGGCCACCAACCTGGATCCTCCAGTCTCAGCCTCCCAAGTACTAGGATTACAAGCATGCGCCACCACGCCTGGCTCTTACCTGATATTTTTGTTGTTGTTGTTTACTAAGTTTATTTCTGTAAAATGCATCACAAATATTATTTTCTAGACATTTTTTTTTGGTGGCACTGGGGATTGAACCCCCAAGGGTGTTCTACCTCCAATCTCCAAGCCACACTCCAGCACTTTTAATTTTTTTTTGAAACAGGATCTCCCTAGATTGTAAAAAGTCTCACTAGATTGCTGAGGCTGGTCTTGACCCTGCAATCCTCCTATCTCAGCATCTCAAGTACTGGGATTATAGCTGTACTCCACCACACCAGGAGCTCTGTTTATCCTTTTATGTCTACTCAGAGAACTGACATGATCCAGTTTACCTCTTCCCGTCAAGATGCAGATCTAAGGACCAAGATCTACTGATGAATCATGGTCAACAGGTTGAGTAATTCATCATCATCAAGAGGACATTATCACAAGTCTGACATTAGTTTTTAAGTTAGGTAAATAAAAATATTTTTACATCAGAAATTAAATATTTACAAAAATGGTACAAAATGCCATTTTGTCTACTTTCACTTTCATGTTGTATATTGTTCAATAATTATATGTACTTATAAAGTCTTATTTCTTAAGTAATTCTGTATTTATTAACAGTGCCATTATTCATATGGTACATTTGGCATGTATATTTCTTTTTTAAATCAAAATCTTGAAACAAATAGGAAAGTGTTGAAATATGAAAGGAAGATATTGGGTCTTTGAGTTAAATAAGTCACTCAGCTTTCTATTACAAAAAATCATGGTCATAATTGGCATAGTTAATCTAATCCTTCCAGGAAATTATATTTACTAAGATTTAAGTATGAATTATTGTAATGAGCTTATTGCATCACAGAAATAAGTATAAATATTGCATAATTTATCTAAAAATACTGTAGAATAGTTACAAATTAATAGCCATGAATGATAAGTATAACAATCATGTGATTTTATAATTAAGATATTATAACAGTACTAAAACAATTGTAAAGATATTAGATATCATAAATACTCATTTGAAAATAGTTTTGATAAGTTAATTCAAAGATGAATGTTAATGACTCCTCATGACTAGGTAGAAAATTATATTATATTAATAAATCAATATAGTTATCAGTTATACACTAAAATAGAAGGTATATGAAATAAGTTCATTAAAATTTACTCAATGTCTTTAAAATTATCAAAGTATTTCTTTCCTTTTATTTGTTTTTTTTGGGGGGTGTGGTACTGGGGATTGTGGTACCAGGGGCATTCTCTCTCTGCGTTATACCACCAGCCCTTTATTTAATTTTGAAAACAGGGTTTCATTAGGTTGCTAAGAGTCTCTTTACATTGCTGAAGCTGGTCTCGAAACTGCAATACTCCTGTCTCAGCCTCTCAAGCACTGTGATTACAGGCATATGCCACCACAACCAGCTTAAAATTACCAAAGTTTTATCAAGTACTTTTTAGTCCAGACTCACTTGTCTAAAGACCTACTATTCTTTATAACCTCAGCCCCTTCAAATGGAATTTGTCTAGGACATTCTATGTACTGTGAGCAATGGGCCACAAGGTCCTAAGATCAATAAGTCAAGTCACACACAATTTGTGTCTTTCCATAATGCCACAAGGTTTATTCAACACTCTAAAGTTATAGCAGGAGCTGGGCGTGGTGGCGCACGCTTATAATCCCAGTACTTGGGAGGCTGAGACTGGAGGATCCGGGTTCTTGGCCAGCCTCAGCTACTGAGTGAGGCCCTCCGCAACTTAGTGAGACCCTGTTTCAAAATAAAGAATAAAAAATAGGGCTGGGGGTGTAGTTTGGAGGTAGAATGCCCAGTACAATCCCAAGTATAGCAAAAAAGAAGAAGAAGAAGAAGAAGAAGAAGAAGAAGGAGGAGGAGGAGGAGGAGGAGGAGGAGGAGGAGGAGAAAAGTTATAGCAGGCAGGAAGTTAGTTATCAGGAAATTGTCTAAGTAAAGTTAAGCTAAGTTCAGATGTTGGGTGGCTGCTTTGCCAAAGTCAATTAGCAATGAATGAGCATCAAACAATACACTTCACACCAGCAAATCTAACAGTTTAGGTTGAATAAATGTGCTAGACAGCACACAAATTCTAAAACTTAGAGAACTTCAATTAATTAGCAAAATAATACAATACAAACAAATAGGGCGTAGGATTAAGGAACCAAGTCCAGGAATGGAAGGAGAGATGCAGGGATTGGTTCAGGCACAGAGCGCTGATCCATGGTCAGTTGGATGAGAACAGGACTGGAGCAAGTCGCTGGATCAGAGTCACACACACAGGCAAACAGTCTCCTCTTTATTCTCTACTAACCTACTGCCAATGTCTAAAGGCAGACGTTCATCGGTTTTCACTTGATCTGTTAGTGTCTCTAATTCTCCCATTCTCTATCCTTAACATACTATCTTTTAGTAAGAGTCTTTTTTTCTGTTGATAGAAACTATCTACTGTTGACACAGTCAATTTTACTTATTTGATTATGTTTCTCTATTGTCTTTGGAGAAAATGAACATTTTGGAAAACAACATAAGGCCTTCCATAATCTGCCTATCTACTTATTTAACACTACTTCAACTGCTTTTTTCCCCCACCATTGAATCCCCAATATTAAATGTAACAGTTTTCCTCCACAAATAAGTTCATGTAAGGATTAAGTGTTACCTTTTTAGGTAAGAACTTCCTAAATTTTAGCTTTCATGTCTGAGTGACATGCATGAAAAACTGAGATGTAGTTTTCCCGAGCACATTCTCCTGACAAAAAAATAGTATTCCTGCTCTCATTCTAGAACTTTATTAGTCATTTTGTGAAGTATAACCCTCAAAGTAAGACATCTATTTAGACAATGTTGACTTTGAGATAGGGGATAAAGAATGAGATATTTCAGCAGACACTGATAATAAAGCTATAGAATAAAATAAAAAGTGAATTAGATAAAATTAAAACAAACTGGAGAGAAAGTAAATGTTAACAGGTAGAACACAAGACTAAGTTTCCTGGTGTGCCATGAGTAATTCAGCTGTACAAAATCATAGTCAAATCTAAATACTTCCACCAATTTGAGTGGCAGGAAGAAAGTTTATACAAGGTCAAGAGCTTTATCTGAGAGGATGGCTTCAGATATGAAAAGACTATCACACCAAGAAGACAATGAAGGAAAAAAAGTTTCTCAACAGCTTTAATGTTAGTTTTATTTATACTTACACATTATACATGTATGCATATGCATGTATACAATCTACATTATATTAATGATAACTGCAGTGCCTAATTATGGAATATTTACATGACTGGGATAGGAGAATGTATATGAATATATAACATTTATTGTTAATTATAAAAACAGAAAAAAGTAAAAGAAATTATGAAAATCCTTAGCCTGGATTCTCTTACATGAGAAAAAGAATTAAAATGTGCTTTTTATATAATGTCTGTGTATATATATGTATATATATACACATATATATGATATATGAACATATATACACACATATATAAGCATTGAAGTATATTGTAGCATACAAATTTGTAAATTATTATGTGTCACTATAAAAGAATACTAAAATTTTGAAATAGAAAAATAGTTAAAAATACAATTTTTCATACTAGTGTGTGTACGTGTGATTTGCAAAACTGGGTAAATATAATCATAACAAACTAGAGCCATCAAAATCAGTTGTTTATAAAAGGGTAAATCCCAGAGGTTTGATCATGTGACTGTCATCATTTTCAAAGTGTGATAGTTTAGGTCAGCCCTGGTGAGCTTCAAGGCCAGTGTGTTTGCAGCCTCTCTAACAGATTATAGAGTAGCAAATTAGACCCTGGTTCTCAGCACATCACCCCGCTGTTTTCCTTGATCACACCAAGCAGGTAGTGTGTAAAAAGGGTGAGAAGAGTTAGCCTCTGAATTCTACTGAGGTCTTCATGCTTCTTGCGTTGGTATGTGTAAGTGGGCACATTCTCTCACTTTCTGGAGTTTAAGCCTGGGGACACCAGCATCATTCAGCTTACCACCGAGTAATGTTTCTCCTTCTTTCCTTTTTTCTCTGAAGTTCCTGCCTTTGTCCTTAGACCTATTTCATTGCTCTTTGTTAAACTAATCATGATATCTATCTATCTATCTATCTATCTATCTATCTATCTATCTATATCTATCATCTATCTATCTATCCATCATCTATCTACTATCTATCTATCTATCTATCATCTATCTACCTATTTATTTATTTTACAGTAATAGGGATTGAACCCAGGGGCATTCTACCTCTGAGCTACAACCTCAGCCCTATTTTTTTATTCTTTATTTCTGAAACAGGGTCTCATTAAGTTGCAGAGGCCTTACTAAGTTGCGGAAGCTGGCCGGGAACCTGCAATCCTCCTGTCTCAGCCTCCCATATACTGGGATTACACGTGTGTGCCACCACACCTGGCTAGATCACAATATTAAATACTGGCTCAATTTAGCACACTCATTTGACTACTTTAACTTACTTACCCAAAACTCTAACATAAAGTGTTAATTAAAAACATTATTTTGTTTATACTTTTATTGGTGCATTATCATCTCACATCATAATGTAGTTCATAGTGATAGTGGCATACATGCACACAGCACTTGGTGAGCTGTATTTTAAACAGGAAAATCATGCTTCATTCCATCACAACAATTCCAGATATGCAACTAATTTTCAGAGGAAGAAAAAATTATCAACTGCCTCCTTAAAACAAGTTTATATCCACGTTAGATCTGAACTTGAAAATACCTACTTGCGGATTTGCATGTAAAAAGAAAGGTTGCTAAAATAGACACAGGAAGAAACAAAGAGTCTTAAGAACATTCATAGAAGAATAATGGGCAGGACTCGTCCTTTGGGAAGTGTGATGGATTTTCCAGGAAGGACTCTACATCAGAATCAGTCAGGCATGATGATCATTTTCTTTCCATTGAAACTTTAACACTTAGCAAGATATCTGAGGCAGAAAGTTTTGTGATAAACATGGAAGAGATGGGTTTGGGGGGGATCAAAAATATTCAAGGTGGAGTTTTGATTGACTTCTTTAAGTTTTCATTAATATACCTCCTTGAAAACTACTTTGCATGACAGTTTCCTAGAACATGTAACTGATTCAATACTCTTCTCCCTTGCAAAATAGCACAGATTTAGAGGAGTTAACCCAAACACAATTTAATATTACTTATTTTCTCTCCCTTTTCAATCATATTGATCTTTTCCACAATGGATAAAACTCTCATTTATTTCATTATTTGTGAAATATTTTTCTTCAAACCATGGGGTTTTAGTTATCTTGTACATGAAATGATCTCAACATACAGAGTTATAATGTAGAAAATAATATTAGAATTAAATAATGAGTAAATACAAAAGCCTATCAGTCACATAGAAATAGCACACATATAAAATAAGTTGAAGAGCTGTGGTATGGATCACATATTTTATTTTATTTTAATACTTTTATTGGGGCATTATAGTCTCACATCATAATGTAGTTCATAGTGATAGTGACATACATGCACACAGCACTTGGCGGGCTTTCCCAGAGCTCCCTCCCCACTCCCCCCTTCCCCATTCAGGACATTGAGATTGACATTGGTATTCTCACATATGTACATAATGTTGATGGAAATAATTCATTCATTGATCCCGTCTCTCCCCCTTCCCTCCCCCTAGACCACCTCTCTGGCTCCACTGGGGTTTCTCTTCCATTATCTGGAGTCCCTCTGTTATCCTGATTACTCCCTAGCTTCTGCTAGAGAAAACATAGGACCCTTCACTTTCTGTGACTGGCCAATCTCACTTAACATAATGTTCTCCAGGCCCATCCATTTTCCTACAAATGATGTAATTTTCTTCTTTATTTCTGAGTAGAATTCCATTGTGTGCATATCCCATAATTTTGCAATCCATTCATCTGTTGATGGACACCTAGGTTGGTTACATAATTTGGCTATTGTGAATTGTGCTGCTATGAACATGGATACACATATATTACTTTCCTTCTCTGATTTCAGTCCCTTTGGAAAGATATCCAGGAGTGGAATAGCTGGATCATATGGTGGATCCATTCCCCATTTTCTGAAGAATCTCCACACTGATCTCCACAGACGCTACACTAATTTGCAATCTCACCAACATTGTATAAAAGTTCCAGTTTCACCCCACAACCTCACCAGCATTTATTGTTTTTTGTCTCCTTGATGATTGCCATTCTGATTGTGGTTAGAATCTCAGTGTAGTTTTGATTGCATCTCCCCGATTGCTAATGATGTTGAACATTTTTTCATGTATTTATTGGCCATTTGTATCTCTTATTTTGTGAAGTGTCTATTTAGTTCAATTGCACATTTATTGATTGGGTTATTTTATTTTTTTAGTGTAAAGTCTTTTAGGTTCTTTGTATATTCTAGATATTAGTCCTCTATCAGAGGGATAGCTGGCAAAGATCTTCTCCCATTCTATAGGCTCTCTCTTTAGACTCTTGATGGTTTCCATTGATGAACAGAAACTTTTTAGTTTAATGCCATCCCATTTATTAATTCTTGTTTAATTTCCTGAACTTTGGGGGTCTTTTTGAGGAAGTTTCTACATGTGCCTATATGTTGGATTGTTGGGCCTATGCCCTCCTCTAGTAGTTTCAAAGTCTCTGCTCTAATTTCCAGGTCTTTGATCCATTCAAGCTGATGCCTGTGCAGGGTAAGAAGTAAGGATTTAATTCCATTTTTCTACAAATGGATAATCAGTTTTACCAACACCAATTGTTGAAAAGGCTGTCTTTTCTCCAATGAATGTGTTTGGCACTTTTGTCGAAAATCAACTGGCTATAAGTGTGTGGATTTGTTTCTGTATCTTCTATTTTGTTCCATTGGTCTATGTGTCTGTCTGTTTTTGTGGTAATTCCATGCTATTTTTATTACTATATCTCTATAGTATAATTTGATGTCAGGGATTGTGATGCC
This sequence comes from Glis glis, assembly GCA_004027185.1. NCBI lineage: Eukaryota > Metazoa > Chordata > Mammalia > Rodentia > Gliridae > Glis > Glis glis. Next base: position 41,317 of record PVJS01003753.1, on the reverse strand, counting down.
TCCTCCATGGTTCTTATTGCTGAGAATTGCTTTGGCTATTCTGGGTCTTTTGTTTCTCCCTATGAAATTTATGACTGATTTTTTTAGGTCTATGAAGAATGACATTGGTATTTTGATAGGGATTGCATTGACTCTGTAGATCACTTTTGGTTGAATGACCATTTTGATATTATTTATTCTGCTTATTCAAGAGCAAGGGAGATTGTTTCATCTTCTAAGATCTTCTTCAATTTTCCTCTTTAGTGTTTTATAATTTTCCATGTAGAAGTCTTTTGTCCTCTTGTTTAGGTTTACCCCCAGTTATTTTGTTGTTTTTGAAGTTATTGTGAATGGAATTGTTTTCTGGATTTATTTTTCAGTGGATTCACGGTTTGCATATAGAAAAACAACTGATTTTTTAGATTGATTTTATATATTTTAAAAAGAGCTCCATTAAAGCCAGAGAGGAACTTAACTCTTAAAGCACATCTGGATGTGGCTCACTGTACTCCAGCATCATGTGCAGTGACAAGCATAACTCCTGAGCAGACAAAGGCGTCGCACAGCACACCCAGGGTATAGGGGCAACACACAGGCACCAGACACAAGGTGCAATGCCCAAGGCCTGAGAGGTAATGTGCAGACACAAGCCCTGCTGACCAGGAGCACCTCAACAACCACGTGGAGTCCCTAGCAACCTGAGGTCTATAATTGTCAGCACCTGAGGCTAAAAACTCTCAACTTCTTCTGCCAAGGAGCCTTGCCACCTCACCATGCCGACCACTGACAATGAGGCTAATGGCTGATCCCAGAGCTGTGCTGGTGGCTGTCAGCCAAGTGCTCATCTTTGGCTCTGGTAGAGCACAGGCCTGAAGACCCGGACCAGACTCACAATTGTCCTAGACCTGAAACCCCAGTGCAGCCAGCTGAGCTCTTTGGTAAATGGACTGCCTAGCCTGCTTTCCAGGTTGTACTAATCTCAGTCAATCTCTCTCTTTCTCTTTCTCTCTCTCTCTCTGCCCTAAAATAGCATAAGTTGTATAATGTTCGCATGGACTGTTAATGAATACAGAACGAACTTGTTTTGGACACAATTACAATAAATATTCTTGAAATTACTGAGACAATTTTTTGGGGGTTGTTTTCCATGATCTAAGTCTGCTCAGAACAGTTGTAGAAGATAGCACCTTTCCGACCATTTTCCTTATCGTATGTGTGCAAAGAAAAATTCCTTGATTCATCCAAACATGGCAAAATGTTCACATTTGTTTCATAAATATACTTCTGACTAAGATCAATATCGTGTGACATAAATTGGAGGGTCCTTTTGCCTACAGTGACAATACTGAAGCTAGTACTTCCTGTAGCAAATTTATTTATATCATATAGTACTGAGTTTAAAAAAGCCTTTTACATAGAAGTGTTATACAAAAATGGCATATGTTTTCGATAGAAATTATGTCTAAAATATAAGTGAAAGAAAACATCTACTTCTTTCCTCTCATCTTGGACCAAATATTGATTGAAGTTTTTTCCATGTTTAGAGAATCCCAGATCTATACAGATTTGTATTTCATCACCTGTACTTGACAATATAGTGTTCTCTCTCTCTCCTCTCTCTCTCTCTCTCCCCTTCTCTCTCCCTCTCTCTCTCTCTCTCTCTCTCTCTCTCTCTCTCTCTCACACACACACACACACACACACACACACACACACACACCTAAAGATTGATCACAGGGGTACTACCTCTGATTTACATCCTCAGCCCTTTTTATTTTTATTTTGAGACAGGGTATCATTAAGTTGCTGAGGGTCTTGCTCACTGAGGGTCTTACTGCACTCTGGCCTCTAACTTGTGATTCTCCTGTTTCAGCCTTCTTTGTACTGGGATTACAGGTGTATACCACCGCACCTTCTTCCTTCTCTTTTTTAACAGCATCCTATGAGTGCTTTCCTAACTCTGTACCATCCAATTAAGTGTCCCTTGATATCTAAGTTTCTGGTGAATGAGTGCCTGCCTGTTTAATGACTAAACTTGAGCTTCTGTATGCTTTAATAAGAAGACTGCCATGAAACTAAGTTCACATTTTCGAATAATTTCACACCTTTGAGTAATATTTAGACCAGAACTAATGTAAACCTGTCTTACTTAGAAAAAAACTAGTTAATTGAAACTAATACAACATTTAAAAATTATCACCCAAATAAGCAATATGACCTCTCTCTACTCAATTTAGAAAACTCGGACTAACTAGAAGACAATAGAGGTGAAGAAAAGCATCAAATTTGCACCTTGTACACTACTATCACTACTGTATGTATTTTATAATTTTTTGCTTCCTGGTTCATATCATAGGAACAGTTTAAACATAAAGAAATAAGCTGCAGTTCCCTGAAATTATATGATATAATTAATAGCTATCTTTTTATTTTTTATTTTTTTTTGCGGTACCAGGGATTGAACGCAGGGGCATTCTACCTCCGCGCTATGCCTCCGGCCCTATTTTTTATACTTTTATTTTGAAACCGGGTCTCATGAAGTTGCGGAGGGCCTCACTAAGGAGAGAGAGAGAGAGAGAGAGAGAGAGAGAGAGAGAGAGAGAGCTGAGGCTGGCCGCGAACCCAGATCCTCCTGTCTCCACCTCCCAAAGTACTGGGATTACAAGCGTGCACCACCACGCCCGGCTCAATAGCTATCTTTTTAAAAGTAATAAAATAACCATGTAGTTTTATCTATTTTTTAATTATTTCTTCTCTCAATAAAACTTTATTTTCAGCTACATTATTTCAATTAGTGGCTATCATAGCAGAGTTGAAGAAATGAAGTTAGTCACCCAAAGTCCAGAATGCATGAGTTCCATTCATCCCTTGATGATAGCATTAATGTTCTCAATATTTTTGTTCTCTCAAAGTATGCTTTTTTAATTATTATTCCAAGTTAAGGCAATAGTTTTAAGGAAACAAACATTTTTTCTTTTTTTTCTAATTGCATTTACTGTATTGTTCATTATTATTGATTATATTTTATTTATTTTCATGTAAAACATAGACATGAATATGAATATTACAACTAAACAAAATGTACTATATTCACTCACTCAAGACTTCTACTCCATTTCTTTTTTTTTCACTAGAGTAGAACAGTTTATTTTTTTTAACTGTCATTCATTTTAGCTTTTCTTTTTTTTTCATGTTTTTATTGGTGCATTGTAGTCTCACATCATATTGAGTATCCGTTTGGTGTTAACATGACATGCACACAGCTCTTGGTGTCCTTTCCCCCCACCTCCCCCCCGCCTCCCCCCCACATGTAGCACTGAGAATGATGTTGGTATAATCTCATATATACACCTTGTTTATGACAGTAATTCCATGGATTCACTACTTTCTTACCCTTCCCCTTCCCTTGTACCCCTTCCCTTGCACCACTGAGGGTTCTCCATTGTCATTGAGTCCCTTTTGTGTCCCCACTACTCCCTAAGTTGCTTCAGTTGTATATGGTTAATAGGTACAAACTAGATTTTCCCAGAAGCTCATACACCTCTAAATTCTAACTGGTGTTTTATGACAGTATTTGTGAATTTGATTTGTATGTCAATTTCCAAATTAATTTTAAAAATCCTCTGCACTATTCTGTACAAGTGCTTTTGTCTTAAACATGTTGAAATTTTGGCATTATTCTAAGAGACCCAACTGCTCTTCTGATTTTGAAAGTCGTGTCTAAGCTGGGTTTCCTCCACCAACAATCACTGTCATTGTAGATGATGCCTATCATTTTCCTCGTCCTCCTGATTTTAAATGATACGTTGTCACCTCGTCGATCATTGCCTCAGCTCTATCATCTAGTATGTATGAATTCAAAATTGTTGCCTACTTCGAAAGAACATAAAAAATTATCATGGAAATTTTAGATTAAAAAATATGTATTCAGAATTATTATTATTTGGTGTGTGTGTGTGTGTGTGTGTGTGTGTGTGTGTGTGTGAGAGAGAGAGAGAGAGAGAGAGAGAGAGAGAGAGAGAGAGAAAGAAAATGCTGCTGAAACTTACAACAGAGTTTTGAGCTAGTCTAATGTCTGCCTTCCATGCGTGGTACTTTTCATTGTTCTTATCTTCCCCTGAATGTAGCTAAGCTCCAGACTCTTGCATCCCTCTGTTTTCCTTGATGTATTCACTGGATACTTCCCAGGAGAGATATTCCAAATATTTAATGTGGCATGGGCTCTGACCAGTGAGAGGAAATGATAGCTGCAAGCAAGCACAATTGTCAAACAGCTGAGCTGTAGCCCTGGAGGTGTGCTAACACCTCCTCCTCCTCCTGTATTTAGGAGACATGGCTGTGCCTCTTCCAAGTTCTCTACCAGGCTGACACACTCAACCTCTCTCTGCTGTCAGAGCTGACTACTGATGGCTCACCTGCATATACCTTCTGGGGAATTGTCTCCGGCTACTGGAGGACCCTCCTTTGCTGGGAAGCTTTTAATAATTACTTCTACTTCTCTACTACATATAGATTTTCATATCATTGATTTATCTTTAGATGACTTTGAGTAGTTTGCAATTTAGTCTATTTCATCTAAACATCCAATACAGTCATGGCATTTATTGCAATATTCCTTTAATCTTTACATGTCCATGAAATTAGTAGAAATTATTTCTTTCATTGATAAGTTTGATATTTTTTACCTGGTTGGTCCAATTAGCATTTAGTCAATTTTATTGAAACTTTAAAAGGGCAATTTTAGTTCATTGATTTTCTCTATTTTCTGTTTTTTACATCATATTTGATATTTGTTCTTATCCTGTTGTTAGTGGTGGTTTTATATATATTGTATCCTTTTTCTGCTAGTTTTAGGATTAATTTTTCTTCTTTTTCTAGTTTTATAAGGTAAAAGATGATATGGCTTTTACTGCATTATTTTTATATAATCATTTAACACTGTTTTTGCTTTAAACATCACTTTATCAGTTTCCCACAATGTTTTAAAAAATATTTTCATCTAATTTTATTTAGAAATGTTTGAGACTATGTATTATGTGCAAGTGTGTTGCTTGATTTCCAAATATTTGGAAGAGACTATTTCACCTGTCCTTCATCATTGATTTCTAGAGAAATGAATTACACTTTGGTCTGGGAACATAAATTTTATTATTTAAAAAAAATTTAAGTTCTATTTTATGGCCCAGTATGATCTAACTCAATATATTTTCCATGTGCAGCTAGAAAAAGGCTTTTTGCTGTTTTGAATGAAGTTTTGCATAAATATCCATAGATTAAGTTTCAGAAATATAATATGCAGGTAAGCTATAATCAATTCTACATGTGTGATTTATCCGTTATTCACAAAGGGGTATTGAAATTTCCAATAGTGGAGGTGTCCATTTCTTCTTTCATTTCTGTAAGTTCTTAATCATGCATTTTGACACTGTGTTTAGGGACATAGATATGTATGGCTTTGTTCTTTTGGAGAAATGACTGTTTTGTCACACTATCCCCACCCTTTTTTAAAAAGGTAGTTCAATGTAGCTATCCCAGCTTCTTTTGTTTGCTTCATTATTGTATATAGTCTCTTCAACCTCCACTTGCCTTTTTATGCATCTTTTCTAAATATTGAGCTAAAATTTACATAACACAAAATTCATGATTTTAGCCACTTTGAGGTGTGCAATTCAGTGGCCCTTCCTACATCTACGATGCTGCAGAACCATCAATCAACATCTACATTCGATGTTCCGAAATGAATTCCTGCCTCCATAAAGCTGCCGCCTACTTTTTTTCCTCATTCCAGATTCTGGTAGCCACCAATACACTTTCTAACTCTATGGATTTTCATATTCCACATATATGTATAAATGGAATCATGTGATGTATTTTTCTTATTGGTGTAACTTAATTCATGGCTTAAAAACCTTTTTTCTGGAAGTAAAATTAAAATTGAATGTTACGACTATAAAATCAAGGTGTCAATATAAAGGCAAGACCCAGCTTTAGAATTCGGGGACAATATCTTCCCTTGCTCCCTCCAGGATATCTACATTCTGTGGCCTGGGGCACACATCACTTCTATCTCTGTGTCTATTGTCACAGCTTCTTCTCTGCCCTCGACTCTCCTGCTTCATCCTTCTCTTGTAAGGAAATCTTTTGTCTCACTGAGTCCACATAGACAATCTCAGAGACTCTTTCAGTCTCCAACTGTTTTATTTAATTGCATCTAAAAAGTCCCCTTTTGATGTATAAGGTGCCATATACACAGGTTCCAGAGATTAGGATGTAGACTTGAGGAGAGGACATTTTTTTTCATACCAGAACAGTCATTGAATTCATTGGATTTGCTTACCTGGGCTCAGACTCCATGACGATAAAGCCACAGTGCGATTTCCAATCTCCTAGTACCATATCAGCATTCCCCGTCTTCTTCCCCAGACATTGATAACCTGGGGATACTTCTTTCCTCAGTAGCATGTACTTTGGGGAGCAGCTTCCGAGTCTCTTTGGGAATGGACGTTCACTGAGGACGCTGCAATGACCTTACAGCCTCTCCCTCTAGTGGAACTGGATTTTCTTCCTCCTGAATCAGGGAACTGACTTCAATCTGGAACCCAGGTCAGAGGTCGTAAGTTCTCATTGCAGTGGCTCACGCAGTAATCTTCTGTTTGTCAACTTTCATTTCTGTTTGATTGGATACATCCAGAAACACTGTCATTAGCTATTCTTATCAGTGGTAATGGCTTCAATATCTATTAGCTAAGTCCATACATTATTGCAGGTCAAGAGATTCTGCTTCCCACGCAGGCCTTGCTGTTCTTTTGAAATTATATCCACCTTCTCCCTAGTATTAGATAATGTCACTTCCCCCTCATCTTTTAAGGACTGGAACAAGTGGTTTTCTTTTTATTTATTTATTTATTTATTTATTTTTTTGCAGTACCGGGGATTGAACCCAGGGGCATTCTATCTCCACACTACACCCCCGGCCCTATTTTTTTTATACTTTATTTTGAAACCGGGTCTCACGAAGTTGCAGAGGGCCTCACTAAGTAGAGAGAGAGAGAGAGAGAGAGAGAGAGAGAGAACTGAGGCTGGCTGCTAACCTGGATTCTCCGCCTCCCCAAGTACTGGGATTATAAGCGTGCACCACCACGCCCGGCTGAACAAGTGGTTTTCTATCACTGTTATTTGGGAGTCTACTTCTGTGACAGAATATCAAGACTTCAGAGGAAAGCTATTTCTGACCATCTCAGAAAGCCCGGTCTATTCCTTAACCATGCATTTTTTTACCTTACTAAAAATAGAGTTCTTTGGACCATCAGAATAAATTTGTCATACTAAATATAATAGATCAAGCAGGTTGGGGGGGACAAATATAATAAATCTAAGCTAACATCCCTGGAATCGTATGATCCTTTATTCATCACTGATAAAAGGAACTCCTGGATTTTCCATTTAGTTTAATAAAGACATTCATTGGGTCCATGCTTAAGTAACTACCCAGTAAACCGTAAGTTCCAGCCTTAGGTGCCTTTGCATAAACGTTCAACTCGTGGGTGAGTGCCTGCCTCTTATCAATAATTTGTCCATTTTGCAACTCTTATGTTTTCTATTCTTTTTTATTGGTGCATTGAAATCATACATCTTGATGAAGTTAGGGTGATAGAGGCTTACATGCACACAGCACCCGTTGCACCCTCCCACAGTTCCTACCCCACTCCCTTTCCCTCCCCACCTTCCTGCGCTCAACACATTGATTGGCTTTGATAAGTTTGTGTAATGGACATGGTGTACATACACAAACTTATGTTCTCTACTCTGAAAATGCACTCCCACATGTATTTCCCCATATTATGCCTACACACACACACACACACACACACACACACACACACACACACACAGGTCTGGGAAATTTCCTTGTTGACTAGGTCATTTCTTCCTAAAGAAATGAGCAGGTTTAACTTTCCAGCTCGGGCTTGAGCAAGATACAGACACGGGCTTGCAACAGTGAGGGAAGGAAGCCGATGGATCTTTGGGGGAACAAATATCGTTTACAAAGCCCTGTTTTAAAAGATTATCATATATTCCATGAGCAAAGAATGACTATTTTTCTACAGTAGGGGAAAGAGAAGATTTCAGGAAAGTTTGGAGTTCCAAATGTTCAGACATTGAAATGCTGGGCACAGGGGTGTGTGCTTGTAATTTCTGCTATCTGGGAGACAAAGCAGGAAGACTGTAAATTTGAGGCCCAGTCTCAGGATTAAGGAGATCCTGTCTCAAAAAAAGGGAGGGAGCTAGGGATGTAGCTTCCTGGTACCTTGGTTTTTCAACCCCTGCTACTGCTATAAGAAGAAATATAATAATAGTAATAATGAATAAATAAACAAATAAAAGTGATCCAGAAACTGGGCTTGGTGACCTGTAATCCTGGTAACTTGGGAGGTTAAGGCAGAAGGACTGAAAATTTCAGGCCAACCGAGGCAACAAGCAAGACCTGGTCTCAAAGTAATCGATTCCATTCAATTTAATTCATAGTAAAAAAAAATAATAATAAAATTTTAAAAATTTAGTCAAAATACTGCCAGTGGTAGTCTACCATATTTTAGGTCCAATGACTCTCTCCCTTTCATTCTCTGATAATGGTACACATTTTAGTGTCTCTTTCAGGATCATCTTGCTTTGTCATTCTTTCATTTGTTGGAGGAACATTTACTATGTTGCAGAAAGGTTAATACTAGGACAATTACTCCTTTAAATTTATTGTTCTCAGAAGACAGTTTAAATGGCTTTCATGATTCATACTGAGCTACAATTAAGCATGGTAATTATGTTACATTTTGTTCTATGATGATATAGTTTCCCAGATTTGAATGATAAAGTATAAATCAGGAATGCCCATTATAGCTGATAGCATGCAAAAATCCAATAGCCTGAGGATTAAGATTCTAAGCCTTTAAAACAGGAAAGACTAAAATAATAACAGTATGCTACTGTCAAATATCAACTTTAAGAGAGGAGACATAGATGTTTCAACAAGATTGCCTTGATTTCTGTATTTGTCCTTAGTTTCTGGTATTTCCCATCTGTATTCATCCTGAATATCATTGTATACCAATGCTTTGCCTCTAACTAGTTTCTTCCACTGTTGTATTTCACAGACCCAGACTTGTGTGCGTGCGTGTGTGTGTGTGTATGATGAATTATAAATTTGCTAATCTGCTGCTGTTGAGATGTAAATCCTTATATCTACTATACCAGTAGATGCTCTCTTCTATACTTTTAAAAGGGCATTTAAAAATCCTGGTTTATCTTTCCTTGAATACTATCCTTTTCCATTCCTCCTGCTAAAAACCAAAGACACAAATAATGCCCTAAAGATTAATCTCGCTAAAATCTTAATCATGGACTATGTACTGGGGAGAGGATCAAACTCAGTGATAGAGCACTTATTTAAGTATACACAAGTTCCTGGGTCCAATCCCTGGCACTGAAAAAAATAGATAAATGATAGACCGATGTACGCATGTATACTTCTACCACCATGAAACCCATCAAGATGTATGATTACAGTGCATCAATAAAAAATAAATAAATAAAAATAGATGATTGACAGATGATAGATAGATAGATGATAGATAGATAGATAGATAGATAGATAGAGAAAGGACAGAGTTCTGGTCTCTTATAACAACATAAAATATGTGGACTTTGTTGTACTCTGTATTTGAGCATGTGCATGAATTTGAAATTAACAAAAAGTTAAAATATAGTATGGACAAAATCTTCCATTCACCATAACAGAAAACTTCAGTACTCTTGTGGACTATTGTTGTGTTGTTGTTGTTGTTGTTGTTGTTATTGTTGTTGTTATTCCTATCACTGTTTTGTAAATCCACTTCACATTTTTCTATATTTCACTTTCAATCAGATATCTAGAATTTAATTTCTTCTGTTATTTTGTTTTTGCAAATTTTAATGTTTAAGATTTGAGTTCTTAACAAATGGAAGTAAGATGATCCCTGCCCCTATATTATTAACTGAAAATATAGAAACAGTATTTTTAAAAATGTAGTTTAAGCTGGGAATGGTGGCACAGGCCTGTAATCCCACACTTGGGAGGCGGAGACAGGAGGATCTCAGGTTTGAGAGCAGCCTCGGAAAGTAGTGAGACTCTCAGCAATCTAGTGAGACCCTGTTTCAACGTAAAAATAAAATAGGGCTGGGGTGTAGCTCAAAGTTAGAATGACTCTAGGTTCAATCCCCAGTACCACGAAAAAGTAGGTAAAAACAACTATATATTTTTATTAAAAGAAAAAGAAAAAAACTTTATCTTCCTATTACTCATTTTATAGACTAATATTATAATTTTCAACTACTTGATTGCATTGTGGTAAGCCATTTTTGACAATTCCTGGTGAATATTATTAAATCCATACATATTTGTTTTCCTTTTTAGATTTTTATGGCATCATTCAAATACAACAAAACATCCACTTTGAAACATACCACTAGATTAATTGGGGCATACATATCCATTTTTGAAACCTGGTGTTGAAGTAGTGTTTGGGGGAATGTGTGCATAAATGGTGGTTGTTACTAAAATAAAGACAAGCAGGTACAAACAATTAATATATGGGCACCTGCCCACTGCTTTGAAGGAGAGTGAATACTGGGTAGTCCAATCCCATTCTTGCTGTTCTGAACCTATTTTCTGTTTGTGTGCAGGCACGCGCGCGCGCACACACACACACACACACACACACACACACACACTTCTTTATCTTCTTCTCTCTGTCAGAACCCTTCTAACACTATATCCAGCTGTCAAAATGCACTCCATTTGTCAATGTCTAAATCAAATCCCAGCGAGTTCTTGGAGTCTTTCTTTGTGTCCTCAGCAAGTCCTCCTATCATCCATCTTTAAACACCCATAGTGTATTAGCAGACTTATTTTTTTTTTAGGATTTACCAAATAGACTCTTTGGAAGCAGTGGGTTCAGGATGTCATTTTTCACTTGAATAAATTTAATAATTATCTATAAAAGAATTTATAAGTGCATATAATTATATATTATATGTAATATATTTATTTTATAGTACATAATATATAAAAGGGTGTATAAAATATATTTATATGGTACATAGAAATATGTATTTAATTATATTTTTATATGTATAATTGTTTATGTAAATAAACAGATGAATCAGTGCTTTATTTGGCTCGGGCTACCATAATAAATTATCAGAGGCTAGGTGGCTGAAACACAGACATTTATTTTCTTACAGTTCTGCAGTCTCAAATTCCCATGATCAAGGCGATAACAAATTAAATTTTTGGTGAGGCCTCTCCTCTTGGCTTGTGGAAAGCTGCTTTGGGGCTGTGTGTTCTTATCACCTCTTCTCTGCACATAAGACAAAGCTCTGGTTTCACTAAATTCTAACAAATAATTCAAGAATTGGGGGTAGTTTGGTACATGTATCATCAATAAAACTGACTTTTTAAATTTCCTAGTGAGCAAGGTAAGAAGCATAAGGAACTTCTAGATTATAGGAGATTGAAACTATTCTAATAAAATATTTTAAAATCAGGTATGGAAACTGTGGATGGAGTTTCTCATGAAAAATTCTCTGCTACTTTCTGCTCAATTAACCTGTGAATCTAAAACTATATTAGAAAATATTCTCTCACAGAATAACTTTTTGAACTCCCAGCCAGCATTATCAGACTACTTTTCTTTGTATTTAATATGCTCGTCTTTATTACTGTGTATTTAAAGCTGGACTTGTTAAAATATAAATTAAATTTATAAAATTTGTAACCAATACATTTTATAAGGTCCAGATTAAAACCTGCTTGCTAATTATTAGGGGTTCAAAATCAGCAAGGTGTGTGCACAGTTTAGAGAATTTTGTGTGGATTGAGAGGAATCTTGCTGTAGACAGCTTCTAAGAAATTTTCATGTGTTCCCCTAGATTTAAACTCAAGCTAGAGGGAGAACTGTTTGAGATTGCAATGCTATATTAATAGTGCAGATTATCATTCTACAAAGGCGGCTCTCTTCTTAATGTTTGTGCATCTATGTTAGGAAGAGGTAGAGGCAATTAAGAGAAGGTCCAGGTCCGCATGGCTTTTAAAATTTTTTATATATTTTTATATATTTATATATAAAATTTTATATATTTTATAATATTTTATATATTTTATAAATATATAAAATTTATATATTTTATATTTTGTCTAATTCAGTATTTTTCTGGTATTGGAGATTGAACCCAGAGGCTTTCTACCTCTGAACTACACCTCCAGCCCCATTTTTAATTTTTTTTTAAATTTTAAACAGGGTCTGACTAAATTGCTGAGTACCTCACTAAGTTGCTGAGGCTGGCCTCAGACCTGCGATCCTCCTGTCTCAGTTTCCCCAGCACTGGGATTACAGGTGTGCACCACCAAGCCTGGCTCTAATTCAGAGGGTTTTTTTAATTAAGAAAGAATAAGGGAGTGCATATACAGATAAGCAGAATCGCGCAGGCTTCAGAAATGACATAATTGAGCAATCCAGATCCATTTACCTTATGATCCATTTTTAAAATATGTACTTTTGGCCGGGCGTGGTGGCGCATGCTTGTAATCCCAGTACTTTGGGAGGCGGAGACCGGAGGATCCGGGTTCGCGGCCAGCCTCAGCTCTCTCGCTCTCTCGCTGTCTCTCTCTTTCTCTCTCTCTCTCTCTCTCTCTCTCTCTCTCTCTCTCTCTTTCTCTCCTTAGTGAGGCCCTCTGCAACTTCGTGAGACCCGGTTTCAAAATAAAGTATAAAAAATAGGGCCGGGGGTGTAGCGCGGAGGTAGAACGCCCCTGTGTTCAATCCCCGGAACCACAAAAAAAAAAGAAAAAAAATATGTACTTTTATTGGTGCATTGTAATTATGCATCCTAGTGAAGTTTAAGTGATAGAAGCATACATGCACACAGCACCTACCATCCCTTTGAGCCGTCCCTTAGTCTTGTTCATTTTGGCTCCATTTTTAATTTTCCTTTTAGAGATTGCACACCTCATATTCAGAATTTGCATCTACACGTCTCTGTGTTTAAGCCACCTAGCCTACATGTGGCAATGACCTAAATTGAGGAATGAAGAAAAACATTTCCAGTCGTCTTCATGACTACCCCTTTGTGCTGAATAGAATCACATGTCCCTTTGAATACTAATGCATACAGACAAAAACTCTACCTGACATCCTCAAACAATCGCATGCAGAGATTATCTGATTACCATGATTTCCTTAAGCCAAATGGGAGCTTCTGTCTGAACTGAGACAGAATAGGTGATGGATAACCAATTCAGGTGTCTGCTATAGTGTGCCAGTTTCATATATAAATGTGCATAGGTTCCTGTCTATGTATCTGTAAGCATTGCTGTGTATATATTATCTACACTTACATATATTTCTAAGTTTTCTCTTCATATGGAATGAAGGGCATATTATATGAACAAGTTTAAAATATGGATTCAAAATTGTCTGGAAACAAAATGATCATTAAGTAACTGCTGATGCTTCTATTGTAAAATGAGAAGGAAAGAATAACATTTGAGTACACTGTGGAAAATCTGTTTCTCTAAAAAGATTGACATACTCATATAGATTTCAGAAGGAATACGAACCTCATGTCATCCTAAATGTCTGGGGTATATTGCATCAAGAGTCACGATCTTCCAAAGCTAAATTAGCAAAACTTTTTAAAAGGTATTAATCATCATTGAGAAACACTCTTATTGATAACCAATCTTAAAAGTTTCTGAAATAATAGGCTGCATTTAATACACTACCATCAATATTCCATCTCAGGTTTGCTATAGACCTATTTAGAAAGAAATGACAGGATGTACATACTCAAATTTATCAATGCCAATCAATATGTTGAGCATGGGAAGGTGGGGAGGGAGAGGGAGTGGGGTGGGAACTGGGGGAGGCTCAATGAGTGCTGTGTGCATATATGCCTCTATCACCCCGAACTTCATCACGATGCATGATTACCATATACCAATAAAAATAATGAAAATAAATAAATAAAAATAAAAAAGAAATGATAAATAGGAGGAGAAAGCAGGCTAAATCCCAGAACCTTTCACTTTTCTAAAGATGTTTTTTTATCTCAAGTAGTAACAACTAGAAAATAATTGAATGTGAGCCAAACAAGACCTGACTCCTGCTTACTAGAGATTTAAATATCTAAGAACTAAAGCCACCATAATTTTCTCATAGGTATCTTGTTCAAAGAAACGAATAAGCTGCCAAGTTATTATTATTATTATTATTATTATTATTCATTTTTAGTTTGAATCAAAATCAAACTGGCTTAAATCAAAATCAAAATGGCTGCTAAAATAATTGACAAATGAAAACATAGTAAATATTAAATAAAGGCAGCACAAAAGATTAAAGATCAAATCATTTCAAAGTCTGTGAAATTATTTCATGTGCTTAGAATAATGGAAAGAGGCCGGGCGTGGTGGTGCACACTTATAATCCCAGTACTTTGGGAGGCGGAGACAGGAGGATCCGGGTTCGTGGCCAGCCTTAGCTCGCGCACGCGCGCTATCTCTCTCTCTCTCCCTGGCTCTCTCTCTCTCTCTCTCTCTCTACTTAGTGAGGCCCTCCGCAACTTTGTGAGACCCGTTCTCAAAATAAAGTATAAAAAATAGGGCCGGGGGCGTAGCGCGGAGGTAGAACGCCCCTGGGTTCAATCCCCGGTACTGCAAAAAAAAAAAAAAAGAATAATGGAAAGAGGGTATATCAGCAACAGATGGTATACCCAGAAAACTGATGACTCAGGATTTATTTTACTCCTTGTACTAAATTTTCAGTCTAAGAAAAAGGTTTTCCACAAGTACGAATTTCAAAATAAGACTGTTTTGATAAAATGTTGGACAAAGCTAAATGGATAGAGAACAACTCCAGAATTTATCGGTGTGAATTAGTGTCCTATTGCAGTTGCAACAGATGCCTACAGACTTTGTGGCTTAAAGCATCCCAAATTTGTTATATTTACTAAATTAAAAAATACAAAAAGTGTCCTTTTGGAACTAAAACCAAGATGCTGGCATGAAGGCAGGTGTGTGCTAGAGGCCTATGGGAGAATGTGGCCTCGCCCTTTCCTGTTGGGAAGCTGTGGGCATCCTCAGGTTGATGATCAAGCCAACTTTCATGTTCTTCTGGCTTCTCCCTCTCTACACCCCATCCCATGGCTCTGAGCCCCCTATGTCTTTATTTCACTTATAAGAACCCTTGTAATTACATTGCCCCTTGCCAACAGTACATGACTATCAACTCCCCACTTCAAAATCATCCATTAATCACATTCTCAATGTCCCATTTCACATATAAGGTAGCATAGTTACGGGCTGAAAAGGTTAGGACATGAATGTCTTTGGGGCATTTCATTATCCTTCCTGTTGTGCAGTAGAAGTTGGAAATGATCCTCTGCCATTTCGAGATCTGAGAAAGTCGTGTTAATAGAAACTTCATAAGATTTATTTGGGAAATTAGTAATGTACCAAAAAATGCTTTTAAACTGTACATCAGTTACACAGATTCTATTTATCACGATTGTTATCAGGAAAAAGGAAATACGCATTTAGCCTAAAATCTGCAACGCCCTATTTATTCTCTACATTAATTATAAGAATCAATATCATTATCAATTTATATTGACATGGTTTTATCCCTTGAGGCTCTTTCCCTTAATAAAGAAATGGTAAAAGACAATACATTTGAATAAAATTAGATTTACTTATTCATGACCCTTTTTCCAATCCAAACAATCTAAATTTTCTGTTAGAAAATATTCTTTAATATCAGCAACACAAAGGAAAGCAACAAAAAACCAAACAAAATGACACAAACCCCCAAAACTAACATGTTCAGTTTTTTCTAAAGTTCCTTGTGATTTTCATGAGAGGAATACGACTTCATTTTGTCCTTGAACTTGGTGCTATCTCTTATGTAAATGCATTTGTGCTGGCTCTGATTTATGAGTCATTGATGGAAACTACACACTGTAACAAGCAACATCAAGGTAATATCTTCTTGCCCATTTAATTCACATAGGAATTTCCATACGTACCATATGAACTTTAAATCCAAGGACAAAAAGACAATGAGGTCAAGCAGGAACCTATGGACTCGTTTTCTAATTTCTGTTTTACCATGGACATTCCTCGTTTTCCCTAGGAAGAATTTATACATAATGAATTCACATTGAATTTCTTTCTTATAATGGTTATTTTATTTCTACCTCACTTCTAGAATAATTATCATTTTCATCATATTTTTTCTTACTCCTTGCTAATCATACCAGTGTTCATTTTTGAATGACTATGTACTCAGTAACTGTCATTATTTTTTTCTTTATTAATGGAAATGATTATCTTTATCACTCAAAAATATTATCTATATCAAAAGAGCCTCCTACAGATACCAAAACTTTGTATGTGTGTTAGGGTTTTTATTTCAAATATTAGTTATTAAAATAATACCAATATGATTATATATATAATGAAATATATGCCAATATTTGTAAATACCGTGTTATTGTTGCATAATTTATTTTTATTACTATTTTGTCACTTGTAAAGAAATTGAACTTTTCTATTAATATTGATATTTTATGATTTCATTTCTTTCTTTTTTTTTTTTTTGCATTACTAGGGATTGAACCCAGGGGCATTCTACTTCTGAGTTACATGCCCAAACCTATTTTTTATTCTTTATTTTGAAACAGGGTCTCACTAAGTTGCGGAGGCCTCACTAAGTAGCTGAGGCTGGCCGTGAACCTGCGATCCTCCTGACTCAGCCTCCCAAGTACTGGGATTACAAGGGTGCACCACCACACCTGGCTGACTTCATTTTTAAAAGGCAGTTTCAGAGACTGTAGCTTTCAGAATATAACATTTCTAAATATTTCTCTGTCCATGCTTTGCTGAAATTGTGTTTAGTTTCACAAACAGAGAGATATGTTGGTCATAGATATTGAGAAGACAAATATCTCTTTGAAAGTCAAATCTCTTAAAATCACAAAAGTACAACTGACTGTTTTCACTTTCTTTTTTTCACCAAGAAAATGACAGTGTGCTCGGTTTGGAGGAAGGCTTACTTTGGCAGACGCTTGTTTCTTAAGCTTCTCAACTTTGTCTTTATACACACAAATATCCCCATATCAGATGTTAGGATAAAATACTCCAACAAATGATTACACATGGCTACGTTGTATCTTTTTTAGTTATGAAAGCTGTTTTATTTTTATATTAAATATACTTTTATTGGTGCACTGTAATTATACATCATAGTGAGGTTCAGAATGATAGAAACATACCTGCATACAGCACTTGGTGTGTTACCCTTCACACCCCAACCTCACTCCCTCCACCTTCCCAGACATTATCAAAATTGGTTTTGATAACGTCATATATGGACATAACATCATTTGAACTATTTCCTTCATCAGGTCTCCCTTTTCCTCTCCTCACCTTGCTCCCCAAAATCCCCTTCCACTATTCTACTGGTATTTCTCCTCATTTATTTGAAGTCCCCTTGTTTTCTCAATTTCTATCAACTTAGTATGCCAGACAGTCAGGTCCTGGGCTCGGTTATGGGGTGATCTTGACTTTTAGCAGGTCAGCACACAACTCATACAGAATTGTTTGGAGATTTTCTTGTTTTGTTTTCAGTAGCACTTTACTTTGAGAGCTCGAGTCACTAAATATATCTATCCATCTATCTATTTTTCTATCTATCAGGAACTAAACAGGTAGCTATGGGGAACTTGGGAGAAATAGAGCAGTCAATCTTGTCTGTGTTAACATTTTCAGCAACTCTTATGGTTTGATCCCCTTCAAATAAAAAAAAGAAAAGAAGAAGAAGCTCCATGACTCCATCTTGAAACTACTGTTTTAGTGACCAATTATACTGAAAATATGATAGCAAGTTATCTGTTAGATGTTGCTGCCATTTCTTTTCAAAATTAAAATCATGTATGTTCATGACTATTATTTACATTTGATTTGGAGTGTTTCTATGCAGAGCAACTACCTATACCTCCAAAGAAATGCTGATGAAGTCTTTATTTTAATCACATTCTATTAACCCCATTTGTGAAAGTGGGATTCCTATCCTAGAGTTTTAGAGTTGGCCAGAACACAAAATACTCCACATTAAACAGTCAAGATAGACAGACATTTATTAGTCACATGCACTCAGCTTGCAAGAGGAGGGTACCTAGGGATGTCAGAGCCGGTCACCTGGGGCTTGAAATCAGTAACAAGGTGAATAGCCAGGAGCTGCATCAGACTACCTTATGGAACAGAGAGGTTTCTACAGATGTGATCGATTTGTTTGAATAATTCCCTCATCTGGTGGATAATTGAAATGCAGTTCTCAGGGATAAGCAGGAAGTACATCAGGTCCCTTTGATAAGGAAGGTTGACTGACTAAGGAGTGCTGTCCTTGGAAGCAGAGTGGGGAGAACTCAGGTTATGACATTCGAGTTTCTCCTAATTTCATCAAATGTCAAAGCAACATATGATATCAGGTTTTAATTTGAGGTCTTTCACCACATCCCCAAAAGGTTCTTTTCTACTTACCTAGTCAAGGGGTTGTAAATGCATAGAACCGGGGATAGACCATTGGCATCTACATACAGTCTGCCTGCATCGCCTGTCTTCCCATCCCTTCCTGAGCACCAAAGCACCCTCCTCCCACTTTCCAAAAGTGATTTTCCAGAGAAGATATCATGGGGGTCTTAAATAGGGAAGAAAGCTGGGGTTTTTCTATGTGAAGGAATTCAAGCGTGGTAGTCACACCCATCAGAAGGTGAGCACATCCACCCTCTTTGTGTGTGTGTGTGTGTGTGTGTGTGTGTGTGTGTTTTAGGTCATTTTATATGCTTTTATTGCTACATTATAAATATACATCACAGTGAGATTCAATGTGATCCATTCATACATGCATACAGCACTTATATGTCCCTCTGTATCCCACCCCTCTCCTCCCCTCCCTCCCATCCATGTTAGTGAGATTTGTAGTGATACGTTCATTTGTGGATTTCACATTATTTGTACTGTTTCTTGCCTCAACTCCTTTTCCCCCTTCACATTCCTCCCCCAATCCCCTTTCACTATTCTACTGGTTTCTATTTTCATTTTTCTAAAGCCCCTTATGTTTTTTTTTTCTCTCTAGCTTCCACAGTGAGAGAAAACATTCGACCCTTGACTTCTGACACTTGTTGATTTCACTTAGCATAATATTCTCTAATTCCATCCTTTTTCTTGCAAATGACATAATTGACATAATTTTGTTCTTCTGTGTGGATGAGTAAATTTCCATTGTCTTTATATCACATTTTCCTATCCATTTATCTGTTGATGGACACCTAGGTTGGTTCTGTAATTTGGCTATTGTGAATTGTTCTGCTATGAACATGGGTTTGCATTTATCACCACAGTATTCTAATTTTAATTATTTTGAAAATATACCAAGAAGTGGTATAGCTTGGTCCTATGGTGGTTCTATTCCTAGTTTTTTGAGGAACGTCCATACTGATCTCAATAGTGGTTGTACTAATTTACAATCCCACCAACAATGTATAATAGTTCCTATTTTTCCACACTCTTGCCAGTAGTTCTTACCATTTGTATTCTTGATGACTGTCATTCTAATTGGTGTGAGATGGAATCTGTGTAGTTTTGATTTGCATTTTCCTGATTATTAATGATGTAGAATATGTTTAAAAATATACTTTTGTCCATTTATATTTCTTCTTTTGAAAAATGTCTACCAAGTTCAATTGCCCAATTTTTAATTGCATTTTTGAGTTCTCTACATTTTCTAGATATTAGTCCTCTATCAGAGAAGTAGCTCGCAAAGATTTTCTTCCATTCTGTAGGACCTCTCTGTAGACTCTTGATGGTTTCCTTTGCTGCACAGAAGCTTTATAATTTGATGCCATCTGATTTGTTGATTCTCAATTTTATTTTCTGAGCTTTAGAGGTCTTATTAAGGAAGTCTCTACCAGTGCCTGTATACTGGAGAGTTGGTCACCTTCTGCTTTCACCCTGAACTGAAATTCTATAATATCTTATTACTGTTAAATTCTTAGTACCACTAAGAATTTTTTTATTCTTTTTTTCATAGTACCACTAAGTACCCTTATCTATGCTCTTGACACCTGGGGCCCATGCTTATCTATCTTCTGTCTCACATTTTAGTGACTTCATGATTACCTTAAATGCCATTCACTTTTACTCTACAGACCACTAAAGACCTCCAAGCAAAAGTAAAAGACCTTGAATCATTTTCCCAGGTCATTCACCTCATGAAATACTATCATTCATACAACTCATATGCCTATAACTCCGCGTGATGTCTCATATAAACATTTGGCACTCAACATGTCCAAAACCTAATAGAACCCACCATAAAACTGCCCCTTCTTCAGCATTCAATCTCAGTAAATGGAAGTTGCATTCTACTTCATCAGTTGGGGAGGGAGGCTTAACATTAAAATTATTCAAATATTTTGCTATTAATATATCAATATATCTTCAAATCCTTTTGGTTCTTTCTTTAAAATCTACCTAGAATCTAATGATTTCTTCCTGCCTCTTCCATTTTGTTTTGCTAATCATGACACTGTACTTGTTTGTGACTATTATTTTAATCATCCTATAAGTTATCACTTGCTGTATACAGCCTGTCATCTCTATAGTAGTTGGAGAAATCATTTCAAACTGCACATGCAGTTATCCAATTGCTTAACACTTTCATTTCACTCAGAATAGAGCAAAACCTAAGATATCCAACCTGTGATGACAATCCTAGCTAACAACAGAGCAACTACAGTGACTTCTTCCTCTTTCTTAAATATTCAAAAACGAGCCCATTTTAGCAGCTTTGAACCTATGCTTATTTCCACCTGATAACCTTGTTTCCATACTCCTTTTTAGTTTGTTTCCACACTTTATCCCAGGATTAAATGTCACCTCATTTCCATTTCACACTTCTAGGATAGCATCTATCATCTGGCACTCCCTATCTGATTTCTCTGCCTCACTTATTGCATTTATAACCACTTAACAGATAATACATTTCTTTGTTTGTTTAGTTTTTATTAATTAACATCAAGGTAAAATATAGTCAAAGAATATATTTTGTTGACTTTTTTGTTCCCAATAATGGCACCTACTAATGGCTCAATTCATTTGTTGAATGAGTGATTGAAAGAATAAAGGTATAATTACAAGTAATTGGTCCAATTACGTTTCAACTGATGCTTCTAAAGTATTTTAAGATGTATTAAAGTTATTTTAAATGCTTTGAGAATACATCATATGTCGTTTTTGCACCTTTGCTTAAGGTGAATGCTTTTTTTTATTGGTGCATGGTGAATGCTTTTAAAATATAGAACACACAAAAAGAAAATCCAGGTATGGAATACTTTGGGTCACCATTTCTAGGTTAACAGAGATCAGACTTCTGATGATGTTTTCTCCATATTTAGGCCATTTCTTCTCAATCTTGTTTGCTTTTGTTGAAGTTTTACATTAAAGAATAATTCAAGCTGGGTATGGTGGCACACATTTGTAATCCCAATACTTGGGAGGCTGAGACAGGTGGATCATAGGTTTGGGACAAACCTCAGCAAACTAGCAAGGCCCTCCACAACTTAGAGATACCCTGTTTCAAAATAAAAAAATGAAATAGGGCTGGTGGTGTATCTCAGAGGTAGAATGCCCCTGGGTTCTGTTCACAGTAACACACACACACACACACACACACACACACACACACAAATAATTCATAATCATGTACTAAATAGGTAGCTATGGGCAACTTGGGAGAAATAGAGCAGTTAACCTTGTCTGTGTAACATTTTTAGTAACTCCTACAGGCTAATCCTCTTCAAATAAAAACAACAACAACAAAAACCCCCTCTGACTCCATAGTGAAACTACTGTGTTTTTGTAAGCAATTATGTTAAAAAATATGGTAGTAATCTGTTAGATCTTGCTGTCATTTCTTTTCAAATTTAAAACCATCTATGTTTCAAATCTGTGTCAAGTCCTCATATTAGATTTTTATACAGTGCATTCTTAGAGCTTTGCTTTGATATTGCATGAAAGAAACCTTTGGCATTTCTTAAATTATTAATAATTCTGAGGTTAACCAGCTTGTATCTTCTGATCGGAGTCATTGAGGGTGGATTTCAGGAATGTTGCAACATTTGACATAGTGCCATTGTAGCTTTCTTTCCTTACATGTTTTATTCAAGATATTGCCCAAAACACACGGAATCATAAAAAGAGAAATGCTTATCTGTAGTTTAGGAAATAAAAAGTCATCAGACATCAAATCATGTTTTCTCAGCACTTCTCTATTTGCCTGGGAGAGTTGTTGCCCAGCTGGTCATATAGACTATTTGAAAAGAGTTAAGTAAAGATAGATAGAATATTTTAAAATTAAAATTTTTATTTTAAGCAGTTTATTTTTCTAGATTTACAAATAGTCATATTTCTATTGTTTAAAGAGATTATATTGGAACTCACCCAAAACATTCACCCAAAATAACCAAAAAAGCTTTACATTTTATTTCTTGGAACTAACATGGACAAAGATAAAAATTCTAAGAACAAAATGTTATTTTCCAAGTATTTTTTTTCTTTTTGGTGTTCCTTGATTTGTTTAATAAATGTGTGATGAGAACAAATGATTTAAAATTCACATATGTTACCTCATTAAATCCTAAGAAACAAACAAAAAAATAACATAAATTTCTCCACTTTACAGCTGGGGACAGTGAGGCAAAAGAAGTTAAAAATTTTGCTCATGTCAGACAGGTGGTAAATGGAGAAGATGGAATTAGACACTCACCCTACTTTCAATAATGTTGACCATGACACTGTATCTTGTCTAAACAGGTGTTGCTGCCGGGGGAGATATTTGTATGTTCTTGGAGTGTCACAGGACCTACGTTTATATCCTGAGTGGGAAGTTAATTCCTTTCAGATAGTCATAATACATATGAGCTGAGACTAAAAGATAGATACGTGGATGGAAGTGATGCTCAAGGACACCAATGAATGTCATTCCGGAGAGAAAGAGAGACACTGGGACTGAGTGATGAATGGAGGCTAGTACATTTAAAGAAATAAAGACGTTCAGATTACCTGGCAGACAGGGTAGGTAGCGTCCACCAGGAGCACTGAGATACAAGAGCTTGTGGGTCAAAAAAATAGCACCTGGCATGTCAAGGAGATATAAGTAAGATAAGTAAGAGCCATGTGTGCTGTACCAAGTGGTTCAATCCTTATTTCATAGGAACAGGGTGGTTCATGAGCATCACTTAACTGCATGTGATAGGGGTACAGCTTTACACAGGGGAATCTCGAAAATTAATTCACGGTTTAAACAATATTTCATCAGAGCCTGAAGGGTGGCTATTACTGTAGGGTCAGAGAGGGAGGATTTAATCTGAGGAGTAGTAAAGTGACAAATAGGCAGGATAAAGGGCTTTAGCAAGGGGGATCTAAAAGGGTAGAGAAGTTAACTGATTCCAGATATTTTTCTTTTTGACAATTCCACAACAATTCAAATTTGCATTTACCTACCCTGACCCAAAAAGAAAAAAAAGAGGAAGGAATAAATGACTAACATCTAGAGTAAGAAAGGAGCTGTGTGTGGCAGCACACACCCATAAACCTGTAATCCCAAAAACTGGAAGGCTGAGACAGGAGGATCACAGGTTCAAGGCCAGTCTCAGCAACTTAGTGAGGCCCTCAAACTTAGTGAGAACCTGTTTCAAAATAAAAATAAATATATACAATGGGGCTGGGGGTATAGCTTGGAGGTAGCATGTTCCTGGGTTCAATTCCCAGTATCATACAAAAAAGAATAAAAATAAGAAAGGAGAAATCACTTCATATCACAACAAAATTAAAAAGCAATAAGGCATGTTATGAAGAAGTTTATATTGAAGATTTTAACAACTTAGATGAAAGGGATATATTTATTGAAAGACATAAGTTACTAAAACTGAATCGAGAAAAACTAGAAAAATTTCAATAGCCCTATATCCATTAAATAAACTGAGTTTTAAAGGAAAAAAATAAAAACATTCAGTCCCAGCTAGAACACTGGTGGATTCCTGCAATGCATTTTAGAAAGTACAGGATGAAGGGCTATTTCATGTTTTCTTCTGAGTCCGGCATTATCCTGAGAAGCAAACCAGAGGAAGATACTACAAAAAGGGATAGTACAGACTAACCAATGAACATAATATAAAAATAAAGCAAGTTTTGGCAATTAGTATATACATAAGTAATGTGTGTGTGTTTCCACATGAAGTGTGATTTATCTAAGAATTACAATGTTGGTCTAACATTGAAGTATCGCTAGATTAAAGTCAACACACTAACAGAATAGAGGTGATGAAGCAGACTTCCATCCAAACAGATGAGAAAAAGTCGTCTGGAAAATTCCAGCGCTAATTTATGAAATGAGAAAACAAGTACTAGAAAGAACCCCTCAATCTGGCCATCAGGGCTTATGAAAGTCTGACACAGAATTCCACTTACTTTGACAAAAGTCTATGTCTTTAAGTTTAGGTACCTGTGTCAACTGGTCACATTCACAATATACTTTATGGAATAAAATAAAATATGTGGAGATTTCTTGATATCCTGAGTTTTGATGCTCTCTTATTCCTGCCAGATTAATCATTGACTAAATTATTTTAAATCAACTGTGTGCTATACATCAATAGAGGGTTCTACTTTCCTTTAAAAACTTCATAGTCTAGATTGTCTGCAATTTTTATCCTGTTCTCAGAGACCCTCTGACATGATTTCCGGGAAATACTTACACTCTAAGTACAGAGGATCAATACCCCAAGGAAAAAATAGTGGTCCCATTCTTGTAGATGATACTGATTGACTTTACACATTCTGTGTCCAACTAATGCTCTATTTACATAAACACTAGTCATTCAGTTTCCAGCTCTACATATTAATGTTAACTAATTGTATTCATGGAGTAGACATAAAACATCTCAACTGAACCACATTTCTCCAAGAATGACACTTCCAAAATGCCACAAATTTAGTATACTCATAAGAGATACCCAGAGGACAACTGATTCCCTCTTCATGCATGTTATATGGGAATATCTTTCCAAGAAAAAGTGATGTGCTAAACCTAGGCCCAGGAGTTCTAGCAAATAGTCTAAAATCATTATCCAGAATTGTCAGGGAGCATAACATTTGCCCTTGCTTTCCTTTGATAAGACAAAGAGGGATGTGTGCTAGAGTTCAGCTGTCTTGTTGTACTTTTATTAATCTCTATGACAACATTAACAGAAAATGATACCTGGACCTTTAGAAAACACCCAGCGGCACTTGGAACACATTTATGTAGTCTCCATTTGGATACATAGGTCTCCAACTTGTGTATCTTTTATAATAATTGGTTTCTTTGTCATACTTCCCTACATTGCCATGTGCCCTATGTTCTTAACTGACACTGAGCAGGATCATTATATCCGATCATTCTGCAAAGAGAATATCAGAAATGTTTGAGCTATAACCTTAAAGGCTTATGAGTCACATACCTCAGTGAACTTAGTTAAACCACTGAGTGATCATTAAATCTCCTGGCACCCAACTCAGCACCTGTCTGCTTATGGCCCTGAAACTCCAACCTTGGAACTGGCCCCCTGAATTTTCTCATGCAAACAGTAAAAAGAGAAAGGAGAAACCAAAAAGACTGAAACAAGCTTCAATTTTCCAATCCCTGGCCTTTCTTCTGATGTCGTTGGTGGTTTTGCTGGGATGTTCAAATGCTTGGGACAGCAATCAAGAAATGGATGTTCTCAGGGCAACCTTAATATCCCATCCAACTATAAATAGCTACATGAATCAATCAAAAGAGAAGAAAATAATGCACAGAAAGACTTCGATTAATTTCTCTTTTTTTCTTCTCCCAGAAATCTCTATTCTTAAATATATGTCCTGGCCTGTAGCAGAAGCCACTCCTAGCATCAATCATGACACAGAGAAATGAAGACCTGTTCCATGGTTACTGTTTATATATGGCATTGGAGTTGCGGGGAGAGTGGGAATTAATTGATATGAATGTTCAACTTCCATAACAAAGTTAGTAAAATATATTTCTTAAACCAAACCTTTGCCTAATGAGCTTGCACTGTGCTACCAGAACTAATCTAAAATTTCAATTGACCATTATCGCACTTATAGTACCCATTCTTCTTCTCCAGTGTTCCTGGAATGTCAATGGTCTTATTTGCGGTGTTATGAAGATTGATGGGGTAATATGCATGCAATACTCTGAGTTCCTAGGGAGAAATTTAGGCCGAAAGTAGTATTATGAGTTGGTATATTACCACTCATTTTTACCTCACTTTGGAATGAGACAAATGGCAGGAAGCTAAGAGACAGAAAGTAGAATTAATATGAGCTGCTTCATTAACAGTCCTCAGGTTATTTCGCAGCACTCCTAAATCCTTTCTAGTTGAGTGTTCTCTGAAGTACAAAATGCCCCATACTTTCATTCCTCTCTTTTTTCCTCCCCTCTCAGAGAAAACAGAAAATACCATAAATATGAAGAACTCAACCTCCTCCCCCTCATTTATTGAGGATGTTGGATCCTGGATCACAATTTTCCCCTGCATGTCCTGTCATCTAAAACATAATTGCTTTTCCCATGAATACCCTCCACTTTCACTTAGTACTTAGTCTAAGCTGCTGTCGTCCCTTGTCTGAAGAGATCTAACAAGGACATGAGATATGCAGCCCATGCACACACACACACACACACACACACACACACACACACACGTATGCATGCATACACACAAACACTTCTTCCTTCAAACACTTCAATGATAGAGAACAAGTCGCTCCTTCTGTGACAGCCTCCTCTTGCCTGATATCCTTTGCTTTGTCACATTAACTATGAACATTCTTTCATATCAGTTCAATCATCCTGTCCATGGGTAGAGTTCTCTGACCTTCGAAGTTCTGTTCATCTATCCTATTATAGGACCTCATAGATCATGAATCTCTCCTCCACAGAGTATACTACTGCTAACATTACTATATCAGTCTGCTCAGGTTTCTATTAAAAAATTGCAGAGATGGGGGTGGTTTGAGCAATTGAAATTTATTTCTCACTGTCCTGGAGCCTGGAAATCAGAGGTCAAGCTGTCCGCAGGTTTGGTTTCTCATGAGGTCTCTTTTCTTGCCTTGCAGAGGCCGACTGCTTGCTGTGTCTTCAGAGGGCACTTTCTCTATGAGCACATCCCTGTCGTCTCTTCCTCTTCTCATAAGGACACCAGTCATGCTGGATTGGACTCTAACCTAGGACCTCCTTTAATCTTAGTTACCTCCTTAAAGTCTTATTTCCAAACACAATGTCATGGGCTTTGGAGGGGCTCAAAATTCCGTCCATAGCATTTATTATTATATCTATGCAAGAATTTGATTAAAATCTTCCTTCCCACAAGACTAGGAAAGCCTTATGAAAACACAACATATTGTTTTATAAATAATTTTATTTTTGATAGTTACCTTAGGCATAGGTCATACTAGGCACTGAAAGAAAGGAAAAGAAAAAGAAATGAAAATGTAAATAGATAAATGGATGAATGAATGAATAAAGGTTAGGGGAAACTCAATTGTTAATATGATGACCTTGGAGAAGGGGATGTTTCAGTAATTAAAAACTTTCATTTATAAATGTATTCCATTCAATGTTGTATGTATTTTATAGGGAGGAAATAACAATATAAAAATTTACCAAACAAATTACTGTTGTGTTTCTTTTAAATATAAAACTCATTAAAATTTATTATAAAATAATTATTGAAAATTGTGTTCATATTATGGCATGTAAACTGTTTTAATACAAATAAAATGGTATTCTTCAATTGCAATAATAATTTAATAGCTATAATATAAAATATGAAAGCAATAACACAAAAATTGAATAAATAAAACTCACCTTCAGAAGTTTCAAAGTTGATATTCAAAGTTAAATATGAGATGATAACAATAATACATTTAAAATGTAATACTGAAAATAAAATGTCTTACTACACAAACAGGATTCATTTCAGAAAGAAAGTCTTCATTAATCCCTTGTTATTATAATTATTATTCACTTGCTTCAATAGAGGTGTACTTGATTCACCTTCTTCAGTGAAGACTATTGTCCATCTATGTGAAGAAGTAGTTTTCAACTTTTCTCAATTCCAGATTAACAGCAACATTTTATATTTCTTGAGACAATCAAGGATAGAGATCACCTACTTTGTGATTGTGTTTAAACTATATCTAGTGTCTCATTTCTTGACCAGGGACATCTGGCCAGTCAGGGGACATCACAGGTTGATATTCGTTCTCTTTTCCACTTAGAGCCATAAATTCTGCACTGGTCAGTAGTAATCCTTATGGATAATGATCTCTGCCGTCATATCCAATTAGGTGCTCCTTATTTGTAAAGAAAGCAACCATAGAGGTCTCTTTCCTTCAAGAAGATGATTTATGTAAAATTGAGTGTGGATCATGTCCGATTAGCATCCCAAGATTAAATGATGAAATTCACAAATCTAGAATCAGTGAGCAGGATCCATGAATACCATTCACAGAAGAAATTGTTTGATGGTTGAGAGTTCCTTCGCCATCATCTGTGTTTTCTGAAGTCAGACCATTAACTTTACAAGCATTGCTACTTTTGATACATTATGCAATTGTTCTGGACATTAACATTTTTATCACAGGATTTATGAATATTAAATAGGTAAATATGTTAAAAATCTAGACAGTGATTTTCAGAAATATAGTCAAAGGTGTGATCGCATGCATGCAAAGGTTAGTTTTAGTATCTGATGGAAAGCAGATGTGTCTCCTACATAAATACACAAAAGATTTCATTAGACAGTATTAAAGATCCTGACTCATATCCACATGATGTATGTATGATTTTGGACATTACTATGTCCTTCTAATCTGTTAAATTCCTTTTGCCTTTCTAGAAAATCAAGACTTCGGTGACTGCTTACATTACAGAAATTCTTAAAAGGTATCATTGACCTAAGTGTTCTGATGGTGTACTTAGGGGAAGATGGAAATTCATAAATCAACAACTTTTCCCCTGAAATTAGCTCTCTAGTTATGATCAGCCATGTGGAGTGCTGGCATGATACTTCCATCTCTTCCCCAAGATGATGAAAACATATTTGCCATTAAAATACCCCAGGGAGGTCAGGAAAGTGCTCTTGAAACACACCAATAACCTTCTTTATGATTCTGCCTTACGCTGCAACCGAAAGAGGACATTTAACTTAAGTGAATGGATGAAATCATAGCCTAATCATTGACCATTTTGGAAGTATTTTTAAATGTTTTTAAAAAATTCTATGAAATCTCTTACTTGAAATGAATTTCTTGTAATAATAAAACACAAGAACATTCTGGTAAAGATTGTGACAAAAAAACATGTGTTGTCAATTTGTAAGGAAAACAGAAAAATAATCTATTGTCTTAGAGGATTTTGTAAATCCTCTAATGAAACAGTGAACATAAGAAAGATATTCCTTGATGAGGTAACTTAAAATTTATAAATATATAAACACTTTATTATGTTTGGAACAAATTTAAGCACATTAAAATAGAAACTGCCAATGATTTTTTTGTTATTGGACTTCTATGAATGAGGATAGAGAAACAGGAAGAAATAGCTATTGCAACAATTTAAAATTCTCATTGTAAAAGCTTTAGCATATTTTCTTACAAGCAGCATTTGACATAAACATTCTAAACTTTCTTCTTGAAAACTGCAAACTCAAATTAAGAAAAAGTGCTTATGAAACATGCTTTATCTTGCTACCAGAATATGGAATACATCTCTACTAATGTTCAATGTAACAAGTTTGAAAATTATAATCACTATGCAAGTTAGGAAAAAAGTTAATATTTAAGAGACATGTTGAGAATAAATACCTACAGCAATCACAATAGAAAAATAGAAACATTTCTATTATATAAGTAGTTCATAAAAGGTTTAGGAGAAATAAAATCAAGTAGTATAAGATAAATACATATTTAAGGCAAATGTAAAAATGTCTGATTGAACTAAAAAATAACTGAAATTCTTTGAATTGTTTTTGAATACACTTTGACTTTTTCTTTGATTACACAGGTTGTAAAGTTTCACAGCCTCTTTGGGACCTACTTCAGCATATTTTATGTTGTTTGACCTACTTACACAACTTTATTCAAGACACATTATAGCAGAGTTATTAAGGAAACTCTGGAGAGACACTCCCATCAAATAGCTTTGTGACATTATAGAAGTCATTTATCCATTTTTCATCTATAAAGTGAACATAATAATTTCACATAAATTATTCAATTGTTTAGGATACTACAGCATTTTACAACCAAAACAAATATATACTATTGAATTATTAAATTACATTTTCAAGCACTAGATGACATGATATTTAGCAAACATTTACACTTGGAAAACCCTGTATTCATGAATGTTCCAAATTTACGACAATTATATAAAAATGAATTCTTTATAATACACAGAAAGACACCACACAAAACAGGCACATATATGTACTAACAAATTTTATATTTTATGATTGGAAGTTATATCTCTTTTCTCTTTCATTGTCTAAACTTTCCCCAATGCTTCAAATATTTCAATTTTTGAAAATATCCCACAGGAGCATGTATTACTTATTTAGTCAGGAAATAATACAATCATTAAGATTTCCAAAGCTGGCACAGTAAGACACGCCTCTAATCCCAGTACTTAGGAAGCAGAAACAGGAGGACAACAGGTTCGAGGTCAGCACATAATAATTTACTAAGACCCTCAGCTAGTTAGGAAAACCCTCTTTCAAAATAAAGTATATAAAAGGACTGGGTGTGTAGCTCAGAAGCAGAATACCCCTGGGTTCAATCCTCAGAACAAAAATTAAAAAAAAATTGATAGTCCCAAAACAGTCTCTTTGTTGTTTGTTTGATCTTTAGCAATTATGTAGTATGCCAAAAATAGAATATCCTAGTGTTCATTTTTTTAAATCATGGGGAGTCCATATTTATTTCTGCCATCTGGAAATGTGGTTTACCTACACCGTTGAGAATAGAAGATCATAATAAAATGAAATACCATATGTGACAAAATTAAACATTGTTCCAAAATGCTGTATAGCAAAAATTTTATTGTGTGCTGTAATGTACCACCTGCATCGTCACAGACACTGTTGTTGTTGTTCATTTTGTTTCATTTCATTTTTCAACAGTGAGACCTTTCCTTTTTTAGTTTTCTTTTTTTTCTTTTCCTCATGGATATTAACACTATATTCCTATATTCTCTGGTTAATGGAAAAGACAGGCATTAAAATTAGTCTAAGGTAATTACTCTTCCTCTCTTTAACCCAAAGGAACCATTTCAGCACATGCAGTAGGAATGACAATCTTGTAGCAATGCAGTTCGCTTCAGATTTGACTTTCTATTTTGGAACTAAACCTTCACTAGAGGAAAATGAAAACATTTTTGGATGTTTGCACAGTGTCAGATATTCAATTTGGCATGTTTATTAAGAAAAATAATCACGGATTCTTTCTCTGTCAAAATTTCCAAGTTAGATTTGTATTTGTTTATAATTTTGAAAACCTGAAAGTGGGCTTTCTCCTTTGCTTTAGCCATTGAGGTATATTTTCTTATGTTAAGGTAGAGTATAAACTGAAATGAAAATCTCCCTTTTTTTTTCTTTCTTCTTCTTCCTTTTTTCCTTTTGTTTTGTTTTGTTTGTACTACTGGGGATTGAACCCAGGGGCATTTTACCTCTGAGCTATACCTCCAGCCCTTTTCTTTTTTTTTTTTTTTTGTTGTTGTTGTTGTTCTGAAAGTGTCTCACTAAATTGCTGAAAGTCCTGCTGTGTTGCTGAGGTTGTCTTTGAACCTGTTATCTTCCCATCACACCCTCCCAAGTCTGGGATTACAGGAATGCACCACCACACCCAGCAAAATCAGTTTTTTTAATGGCATAAATAGGATGGCCCCTACCCTTTAATTGCAGGATTAGTTTTCTTCTCTTTTCATTAATGTTCTCTTTTTTGACATGAGAATTTCCCACCTTATGCACCATTGCTGTGTGGTAGATTATGAGTAAGCATGCTCACAGGATCCCCCAATTAGATAAAAATAAGTATCTCTTAAGCCCTGTATCACAGGTGGACATGAGTGGAGCTTCCTGCAATAGAACAGCAAAAAATTAAAAATAGAAAACTGAATGCTCAGAAATATGCAATAGATTGTCAGAACTTCCAGAAGGCCGTAGTTATTTTTCCCATGTTAGTGTATATACTAATTGCGCTAATGTGGAGGATGTAACAAAAGACTCAGCACATAGTTCTGAATTTCTGAAAAATAATACCTGTGGACTTGTACTTGTTGGATATCCTATTAGGAAAGAGGGAATTAGTAACCTGTATCTTCTTCTCTTTGCACATTTTCTGCATCAGATATTAGCAGTTTTAGAAATAAATAAAGTTAAAACAATCTCAAACCCAGACCCAAATCTGACACTGAGCTGTCTTCCCTATGAAAGCTACTGTCAGCAACTGTGACCACTGCTGACCATAAGCATGCCCAACTTCCTCTTTGTGCATTTTGTTTCTTACCTCTCTCTTCTCTTCTTTAAATTAGGGCACACTTACCAAGTTTCATACACATTGTTTCCAAACCTTCATAGAGGTTTCAAATCTTTTATATTTTAACTCATCATGGTTTCCATAAATTTTAGAAATTTGCATAAATGTCAGTTCACTTTATCTTCTCAAAATCCTGTCTTTCCAGGAGGATATTAAGACTGACTTTTCATCTCCTTTGGACAGTGTTTCTATAGGCTATATAACTTTTAATATAAGCCTTATAATGAAATTATTTATATATGTTAATAGGAATATTATTTTATTAGGAATATATGTTAATAGGAATATTAAGTATTAAGTTATATATATATATGTGTATATATAACATACACATATATATGCTATTTTTCCCACTTTTACCACATAATTGAGCTCTTATGAGAAATTTTCTTCAATTCAGAAAGTATGTTCTACCTTTATATAAGGAAAGCCTGGATCTCTAAAACTTTTCCAATTATTTAGCCAAATCAATACTACAGATTTTGTGTACTAAATTATCCACATAATCTATAAATCCTCATACTCTCCTAAAACATAGAATGGAGCAGTGCATAGGAAAAAGCTTACTTTTTTTACTTATTTTTACAATGACTTCTTTACTGTACTTATTCAGCTCAAAACTTAAGAAGCACAGAAAGTTTAAGTCTGAGTCAAGTGTTCTTTTGTGCTCTATTTCAGCCCCTTAATGCAAACCTGTGTATCTACCAAATGAACCCTACAAACTACCTTGCATTCTTTATTCTTGGGAGCGGGGCATGAAGCTTGGGAATCATCCAATCTTTCTCTCACTCCATCTACTTAATAATTGCTTTCCTCACCAACATTGGCTTCAAATCTTTTTCTTTTTTTTTGCCGTACCGGGGATTGAACCCAGGGGCATTCTACCTCCGCGCTACATCCCCGGCCCTATATTTTATACTTTATTTTGAAACCGGGTCTCATGAAGTTGTAGAGGGCCTTACTAAGTAGAGAGAGAGAGAGAGAGAGAGAGAGAGCTGAGGCTGGCCGCGAACCCAGATCCTCCAGTCTCCGCCTCCCAAAGTACTGGGATTACAAACTTGCGCCACCATGCCCGGCCCAAATCTTTTTCTTTTTTTTTTTTGTATTGATTTTTTTTTGTGTGTGTGTGTGTTACTGGATATAGAACACAGGGACATTCTACTTCACAGTTACACCCCAATCCTTTTTAGTTTTTGTTTTGAAACAGTATGCTGTTAGGTTGCCGATAGTCCCCCTACATTGCTGAGACTGACCTGGAACCTGTGATTCTCCTGTCTCAGCCTCCCAAGGCTCCAAATCTTTACTCCTATTGAGCAGTTCTTGCATTTTTCAAGATGATATTAGAATTCTGAGCAGCCTTGGATGCTCACCCCTGGAATTCACACAGTTTTCTCATCAGTTCACTCATGAACACTGTGTCCTGGAAACTTCTCCTTGGTATGGGCTCCATTTCTTAATCTCCAAGAAAATGAAAATAGCAAACTGAGGAGGCCTCATGTTAAAGACTGCTCGGAATGAAGAACGAAGCATCATGATATAAGTATTTCACGTCACTGAGGAACTAGTCTTACATTTGACCCCTCACCTAACTCAGAAATTTGCTCTCTCTTCTCAAAGCATTAGAGTAGAAAACTCTCCAGCCATCTCCAGTACACACACACACACACACACACACATACATACACATACATACATACACACACACCCCATATATATATATATCATAAAAGACAGTTTGGCCGGGCGTGGTGGCGCAAAAAATAAATAAATAAATAAAGACAGTTTGTTCATATCATGGGATCCTCCTGCTTATTGTACAGAGAGTGACTTTGTGTAAGGTGAGCTATGGTACAGTGTGAACATCGAACCACTACAAGCTAAATGCCTTCTAACCAATGTTTGACTAATCAAATAAGGGGCACATTTTAGTCATATAATGAATAAAGATTTGACTTTGTGTGTGTGTGTGTGTGTGTGTGTGTGTGTGTGTCTGTGTGTGTGGTACTGTGGATTGAATCCAGGAGTGTTCTACCTCCGAGGTAAACTCCCAGTCCTATTTTATTTTTTTATGTTGAAACACGGTCTCACTAAGTTGCTGAGAGCCTCGCTAAGTTGCTGAGAATGGCCACGAACTTGCAGTCTTCCGGTCTCAGCCTCCCAACTACTGGGGTTACAGGCATACACCACCACACCCGGCTAAGATTTGACATTTAAAGTGAATGTGGCCGGGCATGGTGGCGCACGCTTGTAATCCCAGTACTTTGGGAGGCGGAGACCGGAGGATCCAGGTTCGCGTCCAGCCTCA
The DNA here is from genome assembly GCA_004027185.1 of Glis glis. Taxonomy (NCBI): domain Eukaryota; kingdom Metazoa; phylum Chordata; class Mammalia; order Rodentia; family Gliridae; genus Glis; species Glis glis. The sequence continues at coordinate 6,245 of PVJS01003753.1, read as the reverse complement.
GCTCTCTCTCTCTCTTTCTCCCTGTCTCTCTCTCTCTCTCTCTCTCTCTCTCTCTCTCTCTACCTAGTGAGGCCCTCTGCAACTTCGTGAGACCCGGTTTCAAAATAAAGTATAAAAAATAGGGCCGAGGGTGTAGCGTAGACGTAGAATGCCCCTGGGTTCAATCCCCGGCACCGCAAAAAATAAAATAAAATAAAATAAAATAAAATAAAATAAAATAAAATAAAGTGAATGTGAACAAGTTGATAGGAAAGTGATTAGAAAAAAGGCAATCTCAGTGCACAAAACAGAAGACAAGAACAGTGCAGGATGAGAAAGAGGGAATTAGTGCTAATTCTCTGGACAGAGCACACAGAGCACATGAATTCGTACTAGGCAAAACCCCAGACAATTACCTTTGCCACATATGGCTAAGTATTATTGTGCCAATTACTTGGGATTAAGCAGACATGACTGTTGTGTGTTTGCCAGAATTCATAACAGAATCCACCGTATCTTAAACAGAAAGGGCCTTGTTAGAGTCCATGTGTTGGCTGTTTCTGAAAGGGCCAGGAAATTAAACTTTGCAATAGACAAGAGAATTATCCAAATTTACCACCAATATTTTTTTCTAGCAACAATAATTTCAGTCATGGCACACCATTGCACACTCAAAAGGCCAGGGCCCGGGCCCCTTATAGCTAGCATCCCTGTGGAAGCTCTACAGAAAGATCAGGAACCTTCACAATGAATGCTCCTAAAAAAAAACTAGGAGCATGCCACAAACTGCATTCCAAATTTCAAGCCTTCTTTGAAGGAAATGCTTCTTTTTTGGCATTTACACATTTTTTTTACTTTTTTTATTGGTGCCTTGTAATCATACATCTTGATGAGGTTCAAGATGGTAGAGGCATACCTGCACCTATCACTCATTTAGCCCTCCCCAAGTTCCCACCCCATTCCCTCCTTTTTCCCTCCTTCTCGTGCTCAGCATAGTTATTAAGCATCCTGGGAAACATCACTCTTTTAATCTACCTAGGGAAGGTATGATGTATAATGTGGAGAGATACCAAATTGAGGTTTTGGGCAGGCACATTTCACAGATGGTGACTATAATACAATTTCTCATTGGTTGCCTGTAATTATGCTTAAGTTTGTTTTGGAGTAAAATGCATATTGTTCTCATCCTTGATAGCAAAGCTTTCATTCTCAATTAATTTAAATGCAATGCTCATGAAGTCTAATGGACTTTGCATATATGATGTAGATGAATGGACTTGGTACACATGGGCCTTAATTTTTCTCTGAAATTCAGCCACCCATACTGGTAAAACAAACTAAGCAGTGTCTGTCAGAGAATGCACATTAGCAAGGCTGTTTCCATGTAGAAGAGCTCGTTTTCAAAATAAGATACTTCTACCTGACAGTGGAGGTAAGCCATTCTTAAGAAGTATATTTTCCCATGTACCAACTAAAACATGCACACACATGAATGCATACCCAATTATCGTATATACATGAATATTCACGTATATATGAAAATGTTACAATTCTTAGTTCTAACAAAGATTGCCAGTAAAAACCACTTTCAGAATCTGGAAGGAATATAGGAATATCAAGTAGTTTTTCCTGTCAGTAGTACTGAACTGAAAAATTATGACATTCATGAAATAAAGGATTCTCTACCCATTATATTAAATAACAGTATAATGATATTTTGTTGTTCTATACTGTTTTACATCCTTGGCCATTCTAACGCTCACTAAATTAGGGTCTCAGATATCCAAAACCTGTGACAAGCAGGCAATAAGAGAATAACAGTTGCAGGTTCTTTATCATTTGGTATTGTTTCTCATGCCCTCTCCCAGCCCTAACAGTTTTACATGCACTCTTGAGTTTTTATTTCTATTCATTGCACTTGTCTTACAGAACAGCAAGCTCTGTTAAGTCCAATGCTGTCTCTACCTGAATGATGGCAGCTAACAACAGGTGGCACTTTTCATCTTGTTTTGATGGGAAACTTTAACTGACTATGTGAATCTATTTAATAGCATTGTTTTAAATATCATCTGGGTTGGCCATGGTGGTGCAGGCCTATAATCCCAGTACTTGGGAGGCTGAGACAGGAGGATCACAGGTTCGAGGCCAGCCTTAGCAACTTAACAAGACACTCAGCAACTTGATGAGACCCTGTTTCAAAATTTAAAAAAAAGAGCCGAGGGTGTAGCTCAGAAGTAGAATGTCCCTAGGCTCAAAACCCAGTACCACAAAATAAAAAAAAAAAATACCATCTGCATACTGATGATTCTGGGAAGAAATGCATTGACAAGAGGTATGTATCTAGTTCCCTCTTCCCTGAGCACATAAGAGGTAATGTTGACCTCATCAAATTCTACTTGTTCCTATTCCCGTGGAATTTTATTTTAGCAACATCTATGAGGAAGTGCTTATCTATGAATGTGCTTAACAGGATATTCCCTGTCTATGTTTACCTACATTGTTTACTGAAAATAAGCCTGGAACTTATACACTATGGAACAAAGCTGGCTGGAGAAGAAAAGTTAGCCACATGGGCTATCTGGTCACTAATGGAGACAGCAACCAAGAAAACTCAAACTCAGCCTTCTTTCCAAGCTACATTGTCCCAGGCAATGAGTACATTTTGTTTCTCCAAAATCAAAGTTCATCCCAGCATGGGAAATGAGTCTGATTTTACTGTCTTTTGTTTTGTCTTACTGTGTTGATTTTTTTTAATGTTGTCTTGGAAACTGCCTCTGTCGGGTCTGTGATTATTTGAAACACTAATGTTGTGAGGCTGCAATCATCCCTACATTCTGCTTATATCCTTTACTAATCATTAGAGAAGTTCCACGCTGGGTTAGATCTATTGTCCAGGTGCATCTGCTTTGACAGTGCAGCCATCTGTGATATTCTACCTACAAATAACACTATTGTAGGGCCGCTTCCCTGAATTTGAGGTTTCATGTCCAATTTATAACCTCTATATTAAAAATTCTACTTTGGAGAGTGTATCAAACTGCAATTGCTAAAATTAATTTATTTTCACATAACTTGATAAAGTTCTCTACTAGTCTTCTGTATCTCAAGAGTTATTAACTCTCTGCAGATCCAGCTGCCCAGGGCAAAACTATGGAAATATACTTCATTCTTATCTCTCCACATGCAAACCATTTCAAGGGGTGCATTCTCCGTCAGAAATATATGTATATATAACATCACATCCATAAATCTTTAAGAAAATTCCTCAATTTAATTATATAAAACTGAAAACACTCACATACAAATATCTCTGTACCAAATTCAAAATCAAATCACAAATTGGGAACATAGTCACAACATATAAGGCAAAGTTATATCTTCAGAAAATATATAGCTTATAAAAATTAATGAAACATTATCTCACCAGAAAAAGAAAATGGGCAAAATTCATAGATAATTCACAATATGCAAAATAGTGATGGTCAGAAATCATATGAAATTATTAGTCATCTTTCCAAAGTAAAGGACACTGAATTAAAATACGATGATAATTGTATCATTATTAAATTCACATTCCAAATAATGATAATATGTTGTGTACTTAGGAATATCAGGTGTCAACATATCATTAGAGAACTTTGATTGAAATTGCAGGAATACCATTTTGTAGTATGGATCAAAGACTTTAAAATATTGCTAATCTTGGATGCAGTAATTCTAGTTCTTGAACTTTTTATTAAAAAATATTTTCTTCTGAGACTGTAACTCAAATAAGCCTTTACAGGAACCAACCTAAGTGTCTATCAATAGATGAATGGATAAAGAAAATGTGTTATATACACACAATAGAATTTTACTCGGCCATAAAGAAGAAGCAAATTATGTCATTTCCAGGAAAATGGATGTAACTAGATAATATTATGCTAAGTGAGAACCAGTCTTAGAAAGTCAAGGGTCATGTGTTTTCTCTCATATGTGGGAGCTAGAGAAAAAATAAATAAGAAACAAAAGGGACTTCAGATAAAAGAGGAGAGACACCAGGGGCATAGTTGGAAAGAGGTTAAGGGATTGAGGTAAGGAGGAGAAAAAGGAGGATTGAGAAAGAAACCAGTTCAAAAATTTGATGTCCATCCCTGAAGGTATCACTACCAATCTCAATAACATGTATCCAGAAGGAGGAAGGGGTGTGAGGTAGGGGTAGGATGCAGAAGGAAATACACCAAGTGATGTGAGTATGTATGTTTGTATCACTTTGATTCTATGATGTATAATTACAATGTCCCAATGAAAGTATTTAAAAAAAAGAAAAAGAGAAAAAAGCCTTGTCAAATTAAAAAAGAACAAATGATATATGTAATATAGTTTATATAAATAAAGAGAACAGGCACAATACCCAAACTTTTTGCTAACAAAGTACAGAAAAAAGAAAACACACTAGACACGTCTAATGATTGCTTAGAAGGGAAGTAGGAGTGGCAGAAGAAGAATGAGTGGTCTGTGGTAACAATAGTGAACAATACCACAAAAATGGTCTTAACTGAGCATATGCAATAATGAAAAACTAACTGAGGTGCATGGTTAAACCAACTTTTAAATTTAAAAAAATCTCTGTTAAATATATATATATATATATATATATATATATATATAAATATAAGTATTTATATTCAGAATTAAGCTTGTATTGGTAATGGTGAGTGAACCCAGGGGTGTTCTACCTCTGAGCTACACCCTCATCCCTATTTTATTTTATTTTGAAACAGGGTCTTGCTAAGTTACTGAGAATCTCACTAAATTTCTGGTCTCCAACCTCTGTGATCCCCCTGTCTCAGCCTCCCAAATACTGAGTTTACAGTTTACAGGGGCTCACAAAATTAATTTTTAAGCAAATATGTAAAATACATTGGATATAGCCAGAAGTATATTTATGAAGATGACAAATTTATTCTGTATTCAAAAGAAAAATATTGCATAAATTAAACATGGGCAGCTATATGTATTCTTAGCATTTAAATAATTGTATAGAAAATGCTCCTGAAAATTATTAATATAATTAAGTAAAAACACATAATAAAATACTATTTAAAGCATAATACCATTACTTTCAAAAATAATGAGAAACACTGAATAATTTATGTATCAGGGATCCAAAAATATTTTATCATCTTTGTGAAGTTTTGAGACTGTAGAAAGGCTTTATTTGCTAACCATTAAACTATAAAAAGTTAAATAAGTTTCACACCACATATTACATAGAGATTGAACATGCTAATGAGTTTTGTCAGACTCCAAGAAAAGGTGTAGTAAGCAAAATTTCCTTACTTTGACTAAAAAGTATTCCTTTGTTTAATTTCACCTGCCTTCTTATGGAATGAGCTTTCAACATAAAACACTTTGAAGAAGTTATACTGAAAAATGCTATAAATCTGCTGTAGAGATTGATTTTTTTTCCATACTGTGTTCTTCAAGCAAAAGGTATATTTTTAACCAAATACATGCAAAATAATTGCAGAACAATAAAATAATGAACCTGTTACTTATGTGTCTAAATAACTCTTGCCCCTGCTCTAAAAAAAGATTGAGGGTATTACTATGTTTTCCTGTAGCGGATGGTGTTGCTGTTGATTGATTGATTTGAAGTCTCTCACATGAATGACAACGGATTCAACATAACAAGATCTGAGGAGGCCGGGGAGGAGAAGAGATATCTCGTCTCTCTTATCATTTTCTTGGTTATTATTCACTTATTTGCTATATTTAAAATACTTACAATAATTACTGGAAAATGGAAAATATTGTAATAGTTTCTACCACCAATACCGTTTTGTCATCTTCTCAGCTGTTAAAATCTAGGTTAAAGTACAGATATAAAGCTCATCAAACTTTAAAAATCTTATGTAGTTAAAACATGCTTAATTGCTAACCTAGTTGAAAGTTCCCATTCATTTGTATAAATTCTTATATTGAGTGAATTATCAGAATGAAAAGATGTTATGATGAATGAGTAAAAATATAAAAGTGTACACTGATCTGATATTTGCTCCATGTTTCTTACTGTTTATATTTGTGTGTGTGTGTGTGTGTGTGTGTGTGTGTGTGTGTGTGTGTGTGTTGCTGCGGATTGAGGATAGATCCCAGGGTCATTCTACCTCTGAGCTATACCCCCAGTCTTATTCTATTTTTTATTTGGAAACAAGGTCTAACTAAGTCATGGGTTGCCTCACTAAGTTGCTGAGGCTGGCTTTAAACCTGCAATCCTCCTGTCT
>PVJS01003752.1:48197-73532 GCA_004027185.1 Glis glis | reverse complement strand
TTTTAGTGGTGATTTTTTTAAGTTCTCTGTATATTCTAGATATGAGTCCTCTGTCAGAGGAGTAGCTCACAAAAATCTTCTCCCATTCTGTAGGCTCTCTGTTGAGGTTCCTAAATTGTTTCCTTTGCTGCACAAAAGCTCTTAAGTTTAATGCAATCCCACATATTGATCCTCATTTTAGTTTCCTGTGCCTTTGGGGTCTTGTTGAGGAAGTCTTTACCTGTGCCTATGTGTTGACGTGTTGGGCCTATTCTCTCTTCGAGTAGCTGCAAGGTCTCTGGTCTGATTTCTAGGTCTTTGATCCATCTTGAATTGACTCTTGTATAAGGTGAGAAAGTGGGGTTTATTTCTATTTTTTTTTTTTTGCATATGGTTAGCCAGTTTTGCCAGCACCATTTGTTGAAGAGGCTATGCTTTTTCCAGTGGGTGTTTTTAGCCCTTTTGTCAAAAATCAATTGGCTGTAGGTGTGTGGGTTTGTTTTGGAGTCTTCTATTCTGCTCCTTAGGTCTATGTGTCTGCTTTTGTGCCAATATCATGCTGTTTTTATTACAATGGTTTTGTAGTATAGTTTGAAGTCAGGTATTGTGATGCCCCCTGCATGGTTCTTGTTGCTGAGAATAATTTGGATATTCTGGGTTTTTTGTTGTTCCAAATGAATTTAAGAACAGATTTTTCTATGTCAGTGAAGAATGACTTTGGTAATTTAAGGGGTATTGCATTGAATCTGTAGATCACTTTTGGAAGAATGGCCATTTTGATGATATTTATTCTACCTACCCAAGAGCATGGGAGATCTTTCCATCTTCTAAGATCCTCTTCAATTTCTTTTTTCAATGTTTTATAGTTTTCCTTGTAGAGGTCTTTTACTTCCTTGGTTAGGTTTATTCCCAAGTATTTTATTGTTTTGGGGGATATCGTGAGTGGAAATGTCTTCTGGATTTCTTTTTCAGCGGATTTATGGTTGGCATACAGAAAAGCTTCTGATTTTTTAAGATTGATTTTGTATCCAGACACCTTTCTGAATTTGTTGATCAGTTCTATGAGCCTTTTGGTTGAGTTTGTTGGGTCTTCTAACTATACTATCATGTCATCTGCAAATAGAGATAGTTTCAGTTCCTCTTTTCCTATTTGTACTCCTTTTATTTCCTTCTCTTGCCTTATTGCTCTGGCTAGAGTCTCGAGTACTATATTGAAAAGGAGTGGTGACAGTGGATATCCTTGTCTTGTTCCTGTTTTTAAGGGGAACTCTCGTAGTTTTTCCCCATTCAATATGATGTTGACTGTGGGCCATTGTATATTGCCTTTATGATGTTGAGGTATGTTTCTTCTATTCTGATTTTCTGCTGTGTTTTTATCATGAAAGGGTGTTGGATTTTGTCAAATGCTTTTTCAGCATCTATTGAAATGATCATGTGATTTTTGTCTTTAGTTCTGTTTATGTGGTGGATTACATGGATTGTTTTTGTATGTTGAACCAGCCTTGGATCCCTGGAATGAACCCAACTTGGTCATGATGTATGATTTTCATGATGTGGTTTTGAATGCGCATTGCTAGTATTTTGTTTAGAAGTTTTGTGTCTAAGTTCATCAACGATATAGGTCTGTAGTTTTCTTTTCTTGAGCTGTCTTTGTTTGGTTTTGGTATTAGTGTGATGTTGGCTTCATAGAATGTGTTTGGGAGAGTCTCATTTCTTTCTATTTCACGGAATAGACTGAGGAGTATTGGGATTAGTTCTTCTAAAAAGGTTTTATTTAATTCACTTGGGAAACCATCTGGACCTGGGCTTTTCTTTGATGGTAGGCTCTTTATTGCTGCTTCAATCTCGTTAATTTCTATTGGTTGATTTAAATTTTCTATGTCTTCTTGATTCAACTTAGGAAGGTTGTACGTGTCTAGAAATTTGTCAATTACTTCTAGGTTTTCCATTTCGTTGGCATATAGTTTTTCAAAGTAGCTTCTGATTATCCTCTGGATTTCCATTCTGTTGGTGGTAATATCACCTTTTCATATCTTATTTTAGTAATTTAGGTTGATTCTTTCTTTTGGTTAGGTTGGCTAGTGGTTTGTCTATCTTATTTTTTCAAGGAACCAGCTTTTGGATTTGTTGATTTTTTGTATTTTTTTTATTCTCTACTTTGTTGATTTCTGCTCTAATTTTAATAATTTCCTGTCTTCTACTAGCTTTGGGGTTAGACTGTTCCTGTTTTTCAAGGGCTTTAAGGTGTGTCATTAGGTTATTTATTTGGTGATTTTCTGTTCTTCTTATGTGGGCACTCAGTGCTATGAGATTTCCTCTTAATACTGCCTTCAGGTTGTCCGAGAGATTTTGATATTTGTGTCTCTGTTTTCATTTGTTTCTAGGAATTTCCTAATTTATCCCCTTATTTCTTCTCTGACCCATTCCTCATTCAGCAGTGTGGTATTCAGTCTCCACATGTTTATGAGGTTTCTCTGGGCCTTCTTATAGTTGATTTCTAGTTTCATTCCATTATGGTCTGAAAAGACACAGGGGATTATGTCACATTTTTTGAACTTGCTAGTACTCACTTTGTGGCCTAGAATATGGTCTATTTTAGAGAAAGTTCCATGAGCAGCTGAAAAAAATGTGAATTCAGCTGTAGTTGGGTGGAATATTCTGTATGTGTCTACTAGGTTCATTTGGTTTATGGTGTTCCTTAGGTCTGAGGCATCTTTACTGACCTTTTGTCTTGAAGATCGATCTAGTGGTATGAGAGGTATGTTGAAGTCTTCCAATATTATTGTATTGGGGTCTATGTGTGATTTAATGTTACGAAGGGTTTCTCTTATGAAAGTAGCTGCACCTATGTTTGGGGCATAAATGTTGGCTATTGTTATATCCTCTTGCTGGATTGTTCCTTTTACCAGTAAGAAATGACCTTCTTTGTCTCTTCTGATAAGTTTAGGTTTGAAGTGTAGTTTGTCTGATATAATTGCTATTCCTGCTTGTTTTCGAGTTCCATAAGCATGGATTACCTTGCTCCATCCCTTCACCTTTAGTTTTTTGCGTATCTTTACTTATAAGGAGTGTTTCTTGCAGGCAGCATATAGATGGATTGTGATTTTTCATCCATTTTGCCACTTTATGTCTTTTGATTGGGGAGTTGAGGCTCTTTATATTCAGCGTGATTATTGAGAGATGGGTTTTCATTCCTAACATTTTGAGTTTTAATTTCTGTTTAAGGTAGTGTTTGTTCTTTGCCTAGTTGTTTGTTTGATGGAAATCACTGTTTCTCTGGTTCTGGTGTTTCCTTATTTTTTCTTCTTTGTAATTAATCTCTTTGAGCATTTTCTCTAGTGCTGGTTTGGAAGACACCAAGTCTTTCAGCTTCTGTTTGTCATGGAAGGTTTTTATTTCTCCATCAAATTTGATAGATATCTTTGCTGGTAGACACATCTTGGCTGGAAGTTGTTTTCTTTCAGAGTTTGGAATATGTCGCTCCAGGCCTTCCTGGCTTTCATGACTTGGTTTGGAAGGTCGGGATTGATTCTTACTGGTTTGCCTCTGAATGTTACTTGCTCTTTTGTTCTCGCTGCCTTTAAGGTTCTCTCCTTGGTCTCTACATTATTCAGTTTGATTATTATGTGGCGTGGTGAATCTCTTCTCTGATCCTGTGTATTGGGGGTTCTATATGTTTCCAGTACCTGTGTATCGACCTCTCTTTCTATGTTTGGAAATTTTTCTTTTTTTTTTTTTTTTGCGGTACCAGGGATTGAACACAGGGGCGTTCTACCTCCGCGCTACGCCCCCGGCCCTATTTTTTTATACTTTATTTTGAAACCGGGTCTCACGAAGTTTTGGAGGGCCTCACTAAGTAGAGAGAGAGACAGAGAGAGAGAGACAGAAAGAGAGACAGGGAGGGGGAGAGAGAGAGAGAAAATGCTTGCGGGCGCATGCGTGAGTTGAGGCTGGCCACGAACCCGTATCCTCCGGTCTCCGCCTCCCAAAGTACTGGGATTACAAGCGTGCGCCACCACGCCCGGCTGAAATTTTTCTAATATTACTTCTCTGAAGAGATTATTGATTCCTTTAGTTTCAGCTTCGAATCCCTCTTCTATGCCAATTATTCTTATGTTTGCTCTTTTAAGACTGGCTGAGATCTCTTCAATGTCCAATTCCTGCTGTCAAATTGTTTTTTCTAATTTATATATTATGTGTTCATTTTTGGAGAGGTCATCTTCTAAGAGTGAGATTCTGTTTTCCATGTGGTCTAGTCTATTGTTGATGGTCTGTATTGATGCCTTCATTTCGACTATTGCATCCTTCACTTCCTTCAGAGCTTCTTTTTGATTCCTGCTTATTTGCTCCTTCCTTTCTATCAGGCTCTCTCTGAATTCTTTTCAGAAATCCTGTATAATTTCCTCTATTGAAATTCTGAATTGTCCTTCTCTCAATCTTTGTACTTCTGCGTTGGCGGGTTCTGTTGTTGTGGGATTGTGGGGGCTCATTGTTACTTTGCTATTCTTCCTTTTCATGATTTCAGGTTTCTTATGTTTATACCTTTGTTGCTTTTGGTAGTTCTCTCTCTCTCACTCTGTAGGTATCCTATGTCTAATCCCTCTCCCTTTATGGTTTCTTATCTGGAGGTAGACAGTTGCTACTAGGTGAGCCTTAAAGGTGAATATCCTTTCCTGAATGGTTATTCTCGCTTGCTCGATATAATGTCCATTTGCCGGCCCAATTCTTGGTCTCCTTCAGTGATTGGGACCCTTGCCTGGTGCTTCTCACTACCTGTGCAAGTGACCAGTGCCACTGTTGCCCTTCTCACTTCAAGCGTGGGTCTCCGCGGTCTCTACATGGGCTGTCCCTATGTCTCTCTCTATCTACACCTATGGCAGGTGTCACCAGCAGGGGGCCCCAGGCTTGTGTCTCTCTTTGCCTACAGAAGCAGCGGGTGTCGCCTTGCCTCGATTCTGTGCAAACACGGAACTCCACGTTTTCCACAGAGGGCTGGTTTGGTCCAATTTTCCCCAAGTACCACAGCTGTGTGTCCTGTGGTGCTCCCTGGGGACTCTACAAGGGTGCTGCAACCCATGGGCTGCAAGTCTGTCCCACTCAATTGTCACCAGGGACTGTCTGCTTATCCATGCATCTACCACGTTCCACAGCAGACCCTACTCCCACTTCCGCCTGGGCTATTTGCATTGTCCCAGACCCCACAAGTCCCTGTGGCCATGCTGGGTGGTCTCCCCCGGGGCGGCTCATTGATTTAAGGTCTCCTTGAGCGCTGCTCTTAATCTCTTGGGGGGGGGGGGCTCGGTTGCTGCTACAGGCTCTGGTCAGGCCTCCGGGCCCTGGGGACTCTGTGGAGTGTGGATCGAACTACTGCTTGCACCCATCGCTGATGCTCTGCAGTGCTGGTTTTACAAGAGCTCCCTGGCTTCCTTGTTGGTGGGGTGCAGAAGCCACACTGCCGGTTGCTGTCAGAGCGGTCTGATCAAGATGGCGCCGCTGCCGCTTCTGCCAACGGAGCAGTTCGGGTCTGTGTCGCGCGTGGAATGAGTCACTGCTCACCTTCACTGCTGCTATTCTGCAGCTGCTGGGTTCACAGCAGGTCGCTGGCGTCTCTGTTGGACATGTGCAGCAGTCCACTCTGTTTCTATCCCTAATGTGATCATGATCCTGCTCCTTGCCCTGATTGGTGACAGCTTAGGTTCACAACTCTGCACGATTGGCTACTTTCTAAGACAGAAAATAAATTTGAAACAAAGTTTAACATTCTGGAAGATTCCTGGTCAACTAAAGGTTATATTAGCTAATATGGAAGACTCAGGTCAATCAAAGGTCATATGAGCTAAGATGGCCGACACTCTGACACTTGGGAAGAGTCAGGGAATGGAGCATACAGAACCATGTACTGTTACAAAATGAATGCCTAAGTTCAGTTACAAAATGGAAAGGAGTACACTTCTACGTAATTTGCTACTTCAATAGAAAAGATTGTCTTTATTCCTTGCAACCCAGAACATCTGAACTAGGAACAGAGAAAATGTGAATCCTATGCCCACACTTCAGAAGTAGTTTGATTAAATCATTAACAGAGAGTAGCAAAGGGGTTTGTGAGGTTCTTCTACATTAACAAAGCCAACTCAGTTGAGAGAAACAAGAATTCCTAAAATATAGAAATCTTTCTCAGGAACAGAGTACACACATATAACAGATGTTTCCTCTTGTCGTCTATAGAAAGTCCAAATTGAGAAATACCTAAACTTCAAGAGCAGATAATCCCCAGTATAAAATTTCAGGGAAAAAATCACATTTCCAAGCAAACAACTGCCTACTCCCACATATCAGCAAGTAAAAACTTAGAATGGACCACTCCATCCCCTTACAGAGCACTTGTCAGCCTCTTTGTATGGAGCAAGGTCTATCACATCAGCAAACACACAAAAACACACAACAGAAGATGAAGACTGGCCTACCCTCCCAGATCATTAATCCAATATTATCATTATAAAGTATCAATAAGGAAATTCTGCTTAGAGAACATATAACAGGAAAAGTGAACAATCAGGACCAAACAGCCGAACAACAACAACAAAAACCCCCAAAACATTGAAATTGAAGAAGCAAACAACTCACAGAAAAGTAGAAGAGGAGGAGGAGGAAAAGGAGGAGAAGAAGAAACCATTGCTATCCTCAGGAATACACAGTAAGATGCTACCAAAAAACTAAACCACCAGAGAACAAAACAAAACAACAAACTTTTACAAATTAAAAGAGACAAAAGGAAGACAAGAGGCAGAGGACCAACTGAAGTTCAACATCCCAGTAATAGATGTCCCAGAGAGGGAAGAAAACTGAACAAAGAAAATTATAAGATAAGGTAGGAAATGTTTCCCAGAAATAACAGATGCAGCTCTTCAAATTAAAAACACCCAAGAAACAGAAAAAGAACCAGTCCTTGACCTAATCTTGTAGATTTTCAGAAACCAAAAGACAAATGATTTCAAAATTTCTCTTGTAATAAAAGTAAGGCACATACAAGGAAGTACAAATAAAAATGGCATCAAATTTTAGATCATCGTTATAGAATGATACCAAAGTTCTGAAAGATAATTTTTAAACTATAATTTTATTAGTGATACAAACTATCAAATATAAGTTCAGACTAAAAAATTCAATGTATAAATATATCATTTGCTCATATGTTTTTCTTGAAAGAAAACACAAGATGTAAGAAACTGTGATAAAAAGGAAACTCAAAAAGATGGCTACACAGCTGGCCTAGAAATATTTTGCTCCAAATTAGAACAGGATGTCAGTGAGCTATGAGAAAAATATCCTCAGAAGGTACAGTATATTCCGCTCAACCCAATTCAGAAACTGTAATTTCTTGACAAAATAAAAATTTTATCCAATATTAACCAAACTAAAAATATGACAAAGTATTAATCATTTGAAAAATATAAGAAAAATAATCTATTTGATTGATGTTGGAAATAGTCTTATTAAACTTCATAGGATTATATTAAATAAGCAGAAAAAGAAATCTAATCACAATGTACCAATTAGTTGTGAAAGCAGCATTATTTACATAATCAATCACCAGATAAATAGTAATGGTTTTCAACTTTTAAAATCAAGTTTTAGCCAGGTGCTATGGTGGACACCTGTAATCCTAGTACTGAGGAGGCTGGTTCTAGGCCAGCCTCACCAATTTAGTGAGACCCTGTTTCAAAATAAAACATAGTGTAACTTAGAAATACAGCATCCCTGGATTCAACCCACAGTACTGAAAAAAAGATCAATTGGTAAACAAAAAAAAAAACATTTTACAAGTGTTAATTTGACAATATCACTGATGGATTAATTGGAAGTTGGAAGAAACCATAGGAATAATATTCTTAATTATGCAACAGGACATTCAGAGAAATGGCCTAAATTTGCTGGGACAAGAAGTACAACTATATGCATATTATTTTTAAGTATAATTAGTAAATAAATAAATACTCTAGACTTTATTTTTGGAAAGGAGATTAGAGAGATAGGTGGAGAGCAGTATTGGTAAGTTGTCTTCATCTTTCTTAAAAGAGAATCTACACATGATCAAATATTGATTATTCATCACTACAGAAGCAATCACCAGAACTGCAAATATTAAAAAAAAATTTCATCTCGGAAGGTGAATTCACAGACTGTTGCTTTGTTTTATACGTTCTTTTTAATGACATACATTTTTCAATGTCCTTGGATTTGCTTTTTTGCTTTTAAATGATTTTAAATACAAAAACAAAAATCTCAATACAAAATAGTTGATGGAGAACATGGACAAATAAGTTACTTTGCCTTGAGTCCATGCATAACTACTAACACATGTAATGCAGTTCTGCCTCACTGATTCAAAAAGAATAACGTTCTTGAAACTAAAGTAGATTAATGGGCTCTCCTTGGTTGACAAAGGGTTTCAGTGAGAAAAAGAAGTATGTCCCAGGACTGTGGTGGTTAAAAGAAACTCAGTTATCTCATCTGTTCATAGTTTACTGAGTAATGAATTTAATGAAGTATTATTAAAATAATTTGGCCCCTTATAGCACAAAATAAAATCAATATCCAAAACAACTCTTTATTAAAAATTAGCACCTTTTGCAAATCCAAATAAAATATTGTGTTTGATATAAACAAGCCCAACAAGCATTTGTTCTTTTTTTTTTTTGCGGTATTGGGGATTGAACCCAGGGGCATTCTACCTCTGAGCTACACCCCCAGCCCTATATTTTATTCTTCTTTTTTTTTTGCGGTACCGGGGATTGAACGCAGGGGCGTTCTACCTCCGCACTATGCCCCCGGCCCTATTTTTTATACTTTATTTTGAAATCGGGTCTCACGAAGTTGTGGAGAGCCTCACTAAGGAGAGAGAGAGAGACAGACAGACAGACAGACAGGGAGAGAGAGAGAGAGAGCGCGAGAGAGCTGAGGCTGGCCGCGAACCGGGATCCTCCGGTCTCCGCCTCCCAAAGTACTGGGATTACAAGCGTGTGCCACCACGCCCGGCACATTTGTTCTTAAAGACAAACATCTTCTTTCTGTAATATGAAATTATATTTTAGGGTTATTCTATTAAGTATCATTTTCATTTTCTTTTAAAATTTTAAACTATATTAGTGCTACTTTTATATAGGACATATGCAAATATTCTATTTTCTAACTATATTTGATATCTTAACAAAAAATTATAACATTGGGTTTTAATGAAAATAACTCTAACAGGACTTCTAGTAAAATTATTTAAAATCTTTCATGTGACTGCAGGTTATCTTTTTTAAAATAAATTTTATTGTGTATATTTAAGATATACAACATATATAAGATATACGCACACATACATATTATAATAAAATAGTTTCTTAAAATGGAACAAAGATACTCATCTCACATAGTTACCTATTTTTCCTCCCTGGTGAGATCAGCTGTAATCTCCTATTTAACATAAATCCTGAATATACTTTTAAATCTTCACTTACAAGGATATCTCAAATATAATGTCCTCTGACTTTTCATATTCCTTAATATACTCTTTAATAATATCCTTTAATAAGCTCTGTTATTCTATAGTCTTCTTCCAAACTCTTCTGAATCAATTTTGACTCTAATTTTCTAAAAAGTAATTTATGATTTCCTGAGATAGTCATCATTTTTTTTTTTTTTTGGCGGTACCGGGGATTGCACCCAGGGGTGTTCTACCTCCGCGCTACATCCCCGGCCCTATTTTTTATACTTTATTTTGAAACCGGGTCTCACAAAGTTGCAGAGGGCCTAAGTAGAGAGAGAGAGAGAGAGAGAGAGAGAGAGAGACAGGGGGAGAGAGAGAGAGAGCTGAGGCTGACCGAGAACCTGGATCCTCCGGTCTCCGCCTCCCAAAGTACTGGGATTACAAGCGTGCGCCACCACGCCCGGTGATAGTCATCATTTTTTAAAAATTTACATTCCATGTGGAGTAAGATAGGCATTATGAGTTTCTGTTCTATAGATCTAATGATATTTTTGTTTATGAGAACAAACCTAAAAATATGAGAAATACTGAATTCTTTTCCAATATGAATATAGATGCACTTTTAAAAATAGTGGTTTAGGTAATCTGTGAAGCTTGAAATATTTAGACAAAATTTCTATACTCTTCCAGTCATATAGAAAATTTTTACTGACCCTAATTGTCAGGCATAATAATTTTGAGAATCAGCCTAAATGCTAAAGATATTCTAGCACAATCAAATTTATTGATATTTTTAACATTTGTTGTTTCAAATGTTGGAACTAAATAAATTCAACCAATTTAATCAGAACTAAAACTAAGACACTGCAAATGATACACATTTTAAGTTTAGTTCCATTGTTTCATTAAAGCAAAAAAAATTGTATAAAATAATGGATTCATCATCCTACTAAAAAAAAACATTAAAGCAATATAGTATCCATGATTAAAAATTGAAAACTAAGAGCTATGTAGCCACTTTAAGAAATCTTTTGTGTTACAGCTGTTTTTATAAATTCTATTTATAGGAGGTACAATAGCAATGCTAGACAATGACTTACATAGGCTAATGAATTTCACATGACCTGGAATTTTCCAAAGATTAGGATTCAGCAAAATTATCCATACATATTGTACTTAAATATGGAAAGTAAAAAATAATATGAAAAAAAAGAGCTTATTTACCAACTTTCTTTTCCCTTCTGTATATTCCAATTGCAATTATTTAAAGTCAGATCCAACCAGGAGACTAAGCTCCAGTCAGAGGAATGTAGGCTACCTTGATCCGGGAAGTCTTCTGATGGGAGCATTAGTTATCTTCTAGTTGGATCCAGGGGACAAGATAGGACATGCTTGGGTCCCAGAGGACTAAATAGACCAAAGACCCTCCCCCATTGTCTTGTATTGGACATAGGGGAAATCACTTTACAGAAAACTATGGGATTCTGGCATAGCCTGCTTTTATTCTGTAAGATTTTATGGAGTCACCAAGTAATATAATAAACATCCCCAATCAAGAATCAAGAGCTATAGATTTGAGCACTGGATCTGCCCTCTCTCACAGACAGCCACTGTTAGCATCTCTGGTGTACCTTCAGATGAGCCTCATGTGGGTAACATCACTCCTTAATGATAATACTAATAGAAACCCATGCAGTACTCTGTTGAGCACCCATTAAGTTGTTTACAAGGCTAAACAGATGTTAAGCTAATTTCAGAGGTGAAAACAAATCGATTCAGATTTTCAAATGACATAGCCACCAAGTAGCAAAGGCAATGTGAGAAACCAAGTCCCCAGGACCCCTGCTGCTTTCCAGTGACTCCCAAGGGGGCTCTGCACAGTCTCATCACTTCATGCCTCAGTTTCCTTATCAGGAAAGGGAGAGGATCAGATCAGAAAAAACTAATCCCTTTGATTTCATGTTTTATGAGGAAAAAAGTCACAAAAGAGGAATGTTGACTGGCATACCCATATTTGTGCTAAATCACTACAACTGTGTTATATCTCCTGCAGAACTGCAAGGAAAATCGAAGTGGCCTTACTACCTTCCCCTCTCTCAAATGCACACACCATCTTTTACCTATAGTTTTCCATAATGAGACCCATGCCAACTATACAGAAAAAGGATCTCAGGAGACAAGGTGTATATGGCATGTACTTTACACCCCCAAAACTTTTACCTACTGGAAGACCAGATCCTCACTCATAATCCTTTTTTTTTACGGTACCAGGGATTGAACCCAGGGGCATTCTACCTCCGTGCTACACCCCGGCCCTATTTCTTTTATACTTTATTTTGAAACCGGGTCTCACGAAGTTGCGGAGGGCCTCACTAAGGAGAGAGAGAGAGAGAGAGAGGGAGGGAGAGAGAGAGAGAGAGAGAGAACTGAGGCTGGCTGCGAACCCGGATCCTCCAGTCTTCGCCTCCCAAAGTATTGGGATTACAAGCATGCGCCACCAAGCCCGGCCCCTCATTCAAAATCTTTAATAGACAACACATTTTATAAACAGGGGTGTGACTTCAATACAAACTTGACCAAGGAAGCCAGCCGAAGCACAAGCAGGATTTGAGTGACCTCTGAAGAAGGAGGATGGTTTGTATAAATGAAATGTGGGTGCAGGGGGACTGTAATACACAAGTCAGAGGAAGTAGAATAAGTTAAGTGGTTATGAGAGTGGAAAGCTGGAGAAAATCAGTGAACTCTGGGTACTGTATAACATGTTTCACTGTATGTAAGTGGTCTTCTACTCCCTGGATTTAGAAATCTGAGTGTTTCTCAGGATGTCCTGGCTTGTCCTCCTTCCATGCCTACCATTTACTACCTATATTCTAATATCTCCATATCAGTATTTTATTTCATTTAATAAACATATGTGACAATTATGCCAGATACTTGTCTAAACATTAGCAAGTTTTAGGTCATTTAAATCCTCATACAACCTTTTAAGGTTGGTATAATATTTTTAAACCATGCTACAGATGAGGAACTAAAGGCCTAGAAGTTGAATAGATTTCCCATGTTCACACATCTAGTAAAGGTTAGACTGAGAAATGCTCATTTAGTTCAGTCATATCCATATACTTCTTGTATGGCATACATTTGGTGAATTACCTAAAGAGATGTGATTTAAGATAGAGGATTCAATGTCTGATTGTCAAAGTGTACATAATACTGGGGAAAGAAGGAGGGTATAACTCTAAAAATACCTGCTTTTAGAAACAAAATCAGGAAGCAGAGTCAAGGACAGAACTGGTAATCAAGGCAGGGCAAATTAGGAACTCCATTGCCATACAGTTTCAGGAATAAGAGGCAAAATGGAAATGTGGTCAACACACAGAATTCTGCAAGCATAAGTGGTATGAATGCTAAGAAAGCACAATCCTGGGTCTTCTTGTGCCCTACTGAGATGAATGCTGAGATGAATGAGTGGGTAAGAATGAAGTCGACATACTGAATGTAAATTTTCAGGAGAAAAAGTGGCATTAATACATGATGCCTTAGAATATTTGATTCTGGTGAGATGTGGGTATGCCCTTTTCTCAAAACTCAGCCTTTATCTTCAGCTAAAAAAGAAATAGAAATGTTTGGTCAAATAATTTCTATTCCAATTTACGATCTTATCAGAATGTTGACTGCATAAGGGAGGTAATTTGGAGGCTGGTGTATTGTTTAAAGCAAATGTTTCACAGTTAGCAGATTGAGAATCATACTCTCCACTGACTTCAACGGCTAGCATGGTCCCCAAGCTGCTCAAGGAAAGTGACAGAAAAATTAAATCTAGCCAGTTTTCTTCTTTATTTTCTAATTTCCCCTTTTAAGGGAGCATCCTCATGACTCCTTGAGAGGCTCTGAAGGCTAAAATTGCCACCCAATGCTTCTTTTCTCATGTCAACCCTTAATTTTGGCCCTTTTATTCCCTTCTGATCCAGGGTTCAAACATAGACATCAAGTGCTTGGGTGACCAAAGGTGAACTTCTGCTATTTGCCATCATTTGATGCAATTTTAGTGTCAACTTGTTCACTTTAAGAATGTCAGCAATACTTGTTCAAACTAAATAAAATACACACATACACACACACACACACACACACACACACACACACACGTTTGGTTGTTAGGGCATTCCAAGAGATCATGAAAGGAGAACTAAACACTTGCTGGTATTGTGTTCCAAAGAACACTAGAGGAATTATTAGCACTGAGAAGTTAGAAGCCATATAAAATGATGCAATAATATGTACAATTCCCTACCCCAACTCAGAAGCATAAGGCTAGCAGTAAACCTAATGGATGTGACAGTCCTAAATGAAAAAAGCCTCCAAAAGCTTCTTAATTCAACCTCCAGCTCCCATGCATGTTCTTGGGGTACTACAGTAGACATTGTCTTATTAGAGACTTCTCAATATCCCTCCTGCATTTGGAAGCGTTCTGGCCAGCGAGCTCTGCTTCCACAGTCTGACCCAGTTTGCCAGTCTCTCTCCAAGCTGGAGCACTGGTATGTAAATTCAGTTGGGCTAGTGAGATACATGCAACTCACTCACACAATTTCTTTTATTAAGAAAATAATGCAAATAATTTAACACTATATAAGAGTGACAAAGGACACAAAGATATTAGTTTTCAGAAGCAGCAACAGAGGCCTGAGCAGAGGGGCAGGCTCAGAGACCTGGTGTGAGTGGCTACTGCGTGGAGGCGTTGGCTGTGGAGTTTCCTCAAGAGTCGTCTGTCACAGGATACAGATATGGATCTTGTCTGCCCAGCTGGAGTTGGACTCTTTTTCACTTGAGAAAGAGAGGCCTCTTACCATCTTTATAAAGTCCCTTTCTTCTTAAATGAAATTAAATAGGCTTTATTGTTTGCAACTAAGGATGTTTACCTTTTAAAGGCAATTTCTAACAGTTGCTTTTAAAAACATATCAGTATGATTTGTTTGTGCTCATTTTGCCCATTGTGACTATTTTGCCTATGACCATTTTTTCCCCTCAAACTTCTTTTGGAAACACGTATGGATTCTTGGTTCATGCATCTGTATACTTGTTCAACTCTGATGCTAGGAACATCAGAGTTTCTAGAATTTGATGTATGATGATGATGGAAACTGTCCTTGACTTCAAGACACTTCCAGGGCTCATGGTGTAACCAGAAAACATTTATAATACAATGATACTGGGTGATTAATGTTGTGATGAAAGTCAATACCGGTTGCCAGGGGTACACAGGGAGAGTCCTGATTCACCCAGGCCTAGGAGGTGGGCAAGCAAGAAAGACCAAGGAAAGAAAACTTCAAGTTAAAAATAAAGGATGAGTAAGGGCAAGTAAATGTGAAAGTGGAAGATGGACACAAGGAAGAGAATAGGCAAAGTCTTAGTGCAAGGGAAAAATCATTGTATGCTTGAGGAATTGCAAGGCATGTGTTAGGATTTGAGCTACAAACATAATGGGAATATGAAACAAAGGGAGACTGAGAGGTGAGCAAGGAATGCATCATGGTGTCCCACATTAATGAACTTGTCAGCACAGGAAATCATTGGGAATTGATACCTATAAACCTGCAATACAGACCCAAAGTGACCTAGGAGGACGAGAATGCTGATGCTATCATGATATTTAAAAGGACTTTTTTTCTTGCCTGACTGACTCAAAGTGGCTTATTTTTTCATGATATGCAAAACAATTGGGGTTATATAAGTATATCACTTGAGGGTCCTCGTGTGCCTTTTTTATTTTTAATCAGCCAGAGGTCATACATGCACATAAGTTGCTGAGCAAAAGTAACAGTTCTCTTCACCTCAGATATTTTCATTTCTCTCCTGAAGTCATTCCTCAGTAGCTCGGCCACCCCAAGTTGATCAGATGCCTATTTGAGTCATTTTGTTATTACTACAAATGAACATAATATCCCAGTTATTTTGATATCAAGTGCAAGCCAAATTCTTGTAATATATTCCTCTTTTCCTTTAAAGCTCACCCTCTTCTGGGTATAAGTGAGTCTATCTTGGGCCTCCAGTCTCAAGGCACTGTATTTTTCCCTTTCTCTTGTTCTACAATGATAGCAAGTCTTTCTTTGGAAGAAGCTTCAGTTAGTTCCTTCACTTTGTTAGAGATCATTTCAGACCTGCATTCCTAAGGCTGGTTACAATTCCCTATTCGGGGAAGCTTACGTCTATCTTCTCCCGCTTTCTACAATCCCTTATGCAACAAGGAAAAGCTGGAGCAATCCCTCTGCCAAATCTTTAGGAGATTTGGATTTCTCCATCCTTCATGGAACTTTGAACACTAACACCCTGCCAGTACTGGACTAGGCAAAGATACAAGATGAGCAAGATAGACACGGCTCCTGTCTTCACAGTTTACCATCTAGAGAGGTACATTTTCCTAATCTGGAGTTCCTTGAGGATCAAGAACTCCACAGCAGTAATTATCAATACCTAGCATAATGCTGTGCTCAATTAAGTATCTGCTAAGTATGTTTTTTATGACAGCTATTCTGAGACAGTAGTACCCTACCCTAAATAGACTCAGAACTTGCTTTTTTTGGGGGGATGACTGGGGATTGAACTCAGGGACATTTTACCTCAGAGATATACTTCCAGCCCTACTTTATATTTTTATTTTGAAACAGGGTCTAAGTTGTCGAGGGTCTCACTAAGTTGCTGAGGCTGACCTCAAACCTATAATCCTCCTGTCTCGGCCTCCCAAGTACTAGGGTTACAGGCATGCACCACCAGGCCGAGCTCAGAACCTGTTTTTATGATGCAGAAGGAAATAAAAATTCTATTCATAGTTAAATAGTTGATGGTTGTGTTATTTATCATTGGCATATTAGTTGAAAAATATTTAATGTTACAGGTAAAACTAATCACAATAGTATGTCTCCCTAATGAATGTTGATATTCATATTTTTATTAAAGGAGTTCTCCTGCCTGCCATTGAGTTATAACTTTGACATCGGTAACCGATGTACTAAACAATGAGTGGCAAACATAGCCAACATTTTTTATACTGTGAGCCTTGGACCTTTCTGTAGACCAGTGATGCTCAATGTATGTTCCCAAGACCAGCAGTATCAACATCACCTGGGAAGTTAGTAGAAATGGAAATTATCTAGCCTCACCCAAAATATACTGAATCAAATCAAACATTGGGGGGGAAGGGGGACCAGAAGTCGATATTTTAACAAGCCCTCCAGGTGACTGTGATACACACTCAAATTTGAGAATCAAGTTACAGAAACATCACACCAGATGGCTGTCAGATTTTTAGCCTTAAAGAACATAAACAATAACCTCACAAAATACAAATAGTCATGTAAAAGGGCATGGCTTCATTAAAATTAGATAAGCACACAATGAGAAAATATGTTATTCTGCATTTTATGTATTTAGCTAGCAAAGATTTTTCAAAAGCAAAACACCAGTGTTGGTTAGAGTTCAGGAAAATAGACAATTGGTGGGAGTGTAAACATGTTCACATTCTCAGCGATGCCTGGACAGCTAAAAGCTTTTAAAATTTCTAATTTCTCACATAGAAATTCCAAGCCTAGGAAGGTGACGAGTAGTAAGATTAACAGCTTCAGCTCTGAAGTCAAGCAGACCTGGGCATAAAAATTTCTTTCATTTACTAGCTCAATGACCTTGGGATAAATTCTTTCAGTTATCTAAGGCTCCTCTGTCTGTGAAGCAGTGTTAATTACAACAACTACCTCATCTACACACTGTACAAAATAAATGGTATAATGCATATTATGTTTGCCAAAGAAAATATGGGGCATCCAGTTACATTTGCATTTCTGATAAAAATAATGTTTTAATGCAGGCATGTCTTACATATTATGAGACATACTTATAATAAAAAAGTATTACCTGAAACTCGAGTATAACTAGGTGTTCTTTATTTCCATCCAGTCAATATAGAAACTTTATATTGTACTCTGTATAATACTCATCATATGCTAGGTATTCAGTAAATATTGGTTATTTGTTTATTGTATTATTTTAAAGATTTTTAAAAAATCAGTGACAGACAAGTTTGCTGGTTTTAAATGAAATTAGTAGCTCTGTGAAACTCAAGCTTATACTTATGAAAACTTCATAATATGCAGATGAATATGCTGAAATCCAATCTTAAGATGTCACATATCTAGAAATACCCGAGTAATCAAAGACATTCAATATCCTGAGTTTGAATAAACCTAAATTAACTAGAAAACCTGATTTGTTAAAACATTTGAGCATCTCAGTTCTGCTGCACTATAAGAAAACATTTGCTTATACATGTATCCAAAAAACTCCTCTGATAATAGAACAAAATAGAGTGAAAAATAGGGCTGCTGACTTTGGAAGAAACAGAAAGAAACCCATATGCTATCAATTTGTTGCTAATAAAATGTAAACATCCTGGAACTTTAAATTGCATGTGATTTAGCAACCAAAAATAAATTCATCTTTTTTTAAACTGCAAACTTATATCTTTATGCAAATAAAATGTAGCTACATGTAATTAGGCCCCAAAATGTATGTGACACAATTTAAAACATAAAATATAAAGCATAGCAGTGATAGTTACAATTTTCCCCCCTCCCGCCCTTAAAAACTGTCACTGGTGCAAATGCTCAGGGTACCACGTTGTGACAGGGCTGGCTTCACAATCATAGTGACTGGTTCATGACTGGTCATGAATGATCGAGTCATTTTGGCTGTCTTAATGATAGATGGAGATACCTCCCTGATCAATTCTGCCTGCCACAGTGATGGGTATTGACCTACAGGGCAGCTGGAAATGACTGAGCTGTGGTTGAAGTCACTGGCTACATAAATATCTGGCTGAAGTTGAGGTTGTCCAAAAAACAATGAGATCCTTTCCTGGCAGGGTTGTCTGAGAAGGACTCAGGGAAAAACACTATGGACTTTTGTCTTCAAAGCAACTAGATTAGGAAGAGAAAGAAAGGAAGAGAGGCATCCCAGGCAGGTGGAAGATGCTAAGAACATGCCTCTTGGAGATCAATAAATAAAGTTGAACAATTATTTTTTATGCACAATACTGGAGATTGAACCCAGGGGCATCCTACCTCTGAGCTGTACCCCATCCCTTTTCATTTATTTTGAAACAGGGTCTCACCAAGTTTCAGTGCACAGGCCTCAAACCTGCAATCCTCTGGTCTCAGCCTCACAAGTACTGGGGTTACATACAAGTGTGCACCACTGCAACCAACTCAAAATGCTCTTGGAATAAAAAAAAAATGAGAACAAAGCTACAGAGTAACTTTGGACCTGCTTATGAGGTACCAAGGAGTAAGGACCATCACCTAAGAGAAGCTGAAGATATCGAGATTTTGTAAACAGAGGGGAGGATAGACACTACTTAGATTTTAGAAAGCTAAGCATAGGGGCACATAGGAAAGTTTTGTTGTAAGAAGGATCTAGAGGCAGAGAGATCTGTTAGAACCTCTAGTCAGAATTCTGGCATTCAGAGGTGAGAAACCAGCTGCAGGGAAGCAGCGATGACAGAAATAAAGCAGCCACAATGGAATGGAAGCCCTGGGAAGCACTGCTCACTAAAACATGGTTTAAACTCAGTCGTGAAATTTGTGGAGAGGAACCTGGTTTCCAGTGAGAAGACAGAGGCCAACCAGATAAAGGATTGATGATGTCTCAGGAGGGTGTGCATGTGGCATATGCAACAGCAGCTAAAAATGTAGTGTTGAGTGTTTGAAGAATGTTCAGTGATAGATGTAAATATCTGAAGACAATGCACGGAGGGGAAACTGAGGCAATGACAACATATTGAAGGGAAAAGGCAGGAAGAGTAGGGGTGCAATTAACATTTAATTCCCCAAAATAACTTCTGCCATAAAATTACATGGAGAAGGAAGAAACCCTTGAAAACATGGGGCTAATAATTATAAGACCAAAGAGGGGTAGTGTTAGAGAAGCAAATAAAACAAATTTAAAGCCAGGCACAATGGCACATGCCTATATCCTAGGACTTGGGAGGCTGGGATAGGAGGAATACAGGTTTGAGGCCAGTCTCAACAACTTGGTGAGACCCTCAACAACTTAGTGAGGTGTAGTTGGAAGTAGAATGTCCCTGGATTCAATCCCCAGTACCAATAACAAGAAAATTAGCTTAGAATTACAGACATCGCCAGTCGTGGTGGCACACACTTGTAATCCCACAACTTAGAAGGCTGAGACTGGAGGATCTGGGTTCATGGCCAGCATCAACTACTTAGTGAGGCCCTCCACAGCTTAGTGAGACCCTGTTTCAAAAAATAAAGAATAAAAAATAGGACTAGGGGTGTAGCTCAGAGGTAGAATGCCCCTGGGTTCAATCCCCAGTACCACACAAAAAAAATAAATAAAATAACAAAGACCATCAAGAAGGCTAGAGTAGAAAATGTCCATGGAACAGACCTAGCAATAAAAAAGAGCTAATGAATATGTCTAATGGTGAGAGTAAGAGCTCTAAGTGGGGAAGTTTATGTTTGGAGAGAAGGTAGTATGTTACCTCACTCTTTCCCCTATTCTG
This sequence comes from Glis glis, assembly GCA_004027185.1. Taxonomy (NCBI): domain Eukaryota; kingdom Metazoa; phylum Chordata; class Mammalia; order Rodentia; family Gliridae; genus Glis; species Glis glis. Next base: position 53,508 of record PVJS01003752.1, on the reverse strand, counting down.
AGTTTATTCTCCCATCTTACTACATGCTGAAGAAATATTTGAAAAATATTGACATGGGAGAAATTAACCTGCAGGTTCCAGCCTGGCCTGGACTGCCCCACTGCTGTAAAGATTAAATGTATATAAAACACTCAGGCATAAATGAAAACCATTCAAAAACTGTTAGCTCTTAGAAATGTAATCCAACTAATTTGGTAGTACAAGGGGACTTTTGTAAACTACCACCAAAAGGAAAGGACAAAAAAAAAATCAGGTTTGGGACAGACCGTGCACAGTTTATATACCAGATAGATGAGTGGACGCAAAGGAGAACACTGAAGTGAGACTTAAAAATATGGATTATGGTTAGCTGGGCGTGGTGGCGCACACTTGTAATCCCAGTACTTGGGAGGCTGAGACCAGAGGATCCAGGTTCGCAGACAGCCTCAGGTACTTAGTGACGCCCACCGCAACTTAGTGAGACCCTGTTTCAAAATAAAGAATAAAAAACAGGGCTGGGGGTGTAGCTCAGAGGTAGAATGACCCTGGGTTCAATCCCCAGTACCACAAAATAAATAAATAAATAAATAAATGAATAAATAAAATAAAAATATGGATTATGGTTGAGAACCTGATTTTTAAATTCATCCTACTACTTACTTGATGGGTGAGCTTGATCAAGGTATTTTATCTCCCTGAGCCCATTTCCTAACCTCTAAAGTTAAAATATCACTCCGTAAACTTATCATGGTACCCACCAGCAATTGGAAGGCCATGGGTGAGAGAAACCAAAACAAAGTGTGTTAGGAAGGAAATCTGTAACAAAATGTGAAGGCAACTCTCACTGGCATTCGGAAAAATTGCCAAGCCACATAGCTATAGAGGAAGGTGAACCCACTAGCCCATCTTCCTCTCTATCTTTCTTCCTCTTAATCTGGAAAGAACTGTTGTGGTTTTTAGTTGAAAAGCAACCGCCGATGCAGTTCATTGAAATGATCAAGCCAAAGCGATAGTAATACAAATTCAAATAAAAATATACCTTCCTGCTGAGAGGGATTATTTTGTTCTTCCTTTATATACAGAACACGGTGTAATACATTTAAGCCACGAGAAAAAGAATTTCTCTAATATTTGGAATATTCTTCTGTTCTTGATTTTTGTATGACTATCAAGTTGATTCTAGCTTTCGATCAGAATATCCAAGTTCATTTACCCAAAAATATAAAGACTACATAGGTCTCATGCTGGCCTGCAAGAGCCCTGGGAAATGCACCTGCGTAGGAAGCCCTGGAGGGTGCTGAAGCAGGGCCTGTACTCACATGGAAAACCTGCTCCCGGAGAAACGTGCTCCTCCAGGTTTCAAAGTTCATTTGGTAAAGTGATGTTGCAATGGCCAGAAAACTTAGTCAGAAAAATAGCCAAGAAGCAGTCTTTTACTACTTTATTACTTTTTCTGTTTCTAATACATGAATTACATCAAAATGTTATTACAGTGGTCAAGAGAATGGTGATGTTTGGGTTTGAAATTGTCAGAAACATTCTCTTCCCTGTCCTCCTGCCTTCTTCCACCTCCATTGTTCTCACCTCTGTGTGATGAACAGGTAATTATGGACATCAATAATTAATTGAAACATTTTCTTGTGGTGTCTTTTTTTAAGCCAACCTTTCCCCAAAAGCTTTCTGGGTCAGTGAGGTGATTTCTAAGAAAAGCCACTGTTTTTATATTCAAAGGAAAATGTTCTAGTTTCATGCATCTGTAAACCAGGAATGGGTGACAATCTCTGAAGGTTTAGGGTAATTTCCATTTTAATCAAATGGTATAAACTATTAATGTTTACTCTTAAATTTATAATAACAGATTAAATAATAATATTGCTATCTAGGAGAACAGATACCATGGTGCCAGTTGCCTTGGAATTGCAAAAGATAATATAGAGGTTGTTGTGGCTCGGTATCTGTCGCATCTTATATATATTTTTAATGGTGTTTTAAAATGATAAATCTAAATAATTTCTATTGAGAAAAAATATTATGGCCCTTAATTGCCAAAATACACACTTTTTTATTTTATTTAACATTATACTTATTTGAAAAACTTAAGTTGGTGAACCACTTTCTAAGTCAACATGTTACAGTCAGGTATAAATTAACTGAATAGTGGTTTCACAGAATAAGAAAGTAAAACAACTTATCTTTCACCTAAAGTCAAACAGAGCCATACTTGCATCGTCACAAATGGAGAAAATCCTTCTGTTAAAGAACTCAAGATATACTTTCCTCCTTCATTTTCTTCATCTTATAAATGGAATAAAATTGGTCTCATAAAATTGAAAGATTAAGGTAATTATACAAGACACCCACTGCTGTGCATAGAATAGCTGTTTAAAAACATTAACTATTATATTTTTCCTAAAGAAACTTAATATATGTGTACCTATAAATAAAAATAAATTTCTAAACTGCAAACTAGAATACAATTCCCTATAGAAACATTTATTCCAGGCAACATTTTTTTTTCAGCAGAAATGTATCAAGCGTGCATCTTGCAACAGACTGGGTACTAAGAATGAAACAGCTGAGCATGAGCCTTGGCGTCATGGGCCTTGCCTTGTTTTGTGCCATAGCAGCATGTAGTTCCTAGCATGCTGCTGCAGGGTAGTTGCTCTAAGGTCTTATATAAGAACAGTTGGGAAGCTACAATTATTAGGATATAAACAGTTCACTGATATAACAAAAAATTCTGTGGGTAAATTTTATTTTTTGCTTATTTTGTAAATCAGATTTTTATCCTGCTCATAAAATTAGGAAATGAAACCTTGATTTATCTCAAAATCAACAGGGTATGAAGGATGCACAAATCACAGTTCAATACCCATTACCTGCTCCAAATCTGTTTAAAGAATAAACTCACAAAATTTGAAACCTGTAAACAGATTATTACTTTAAGCACAGCAATTATATAAACAAAGCAGTAGCAACAAAATGTTATCCTTCTTTCATACAAAAATAAACATGAATCCCAAGCTAGCCCTGCACCTATTAATATCCATCATAGACTAGTGATAAAGCATTCTTCCAGTGCTGAGATGAAAAATAAGAAAAATGCATGTCACAGAACAATATAAGCACAGTAAAGGATTTGGTAGGCTACTTAAGTGAATCGATTTGAGCTTCTGAAATAAGAATCACTTTGGAAATGCAAATAAAACAAAAGAAAGTTATGGCCAAAAAGAAAAAAAATTCCCTTAAGGCTGTAGAATAAGAGCATTACGCATTCCATCTAAAGCAATAACTAAGTCTCCACCAAGAAGAGAATCTTAGTTTAACCTGTTTGAAGAATTATTTTCCTATTCATGTAAATATTTGTTCCATGTTTATACAATACATAATTTAATAGGAAACAGAAGCTTATTATCCATCCTTCTCTTCCAAGGAAGCCTGTGCTTCTTTATTCTCATTAACAACATCATTGATAAACACTTACCATTAAGTCAACAAAATTATAGCCGTAAGGTCAAAACTCATATTGTTATACATGGGTTTCTTCCTCAATTGAAAGACTTTTAGAATGTTTACATCCCATGAATGTTTCCAGAAATCTGGCAAATAGCACTATTATCCACTTAACAAAGGATCCATACCATTACCTTTGTGCAGGTATTGTGCTTGATGTAAAAACAAAGTCCACAGCCCACTGGTGAAATGGAGGTTAAAAAATGTGAAGTGTGAAAGTCTATGAGAAAGTTATGCCAAGGGAATAGGTAAATGACTTCAGAGAGTGTAATGGTAGCCTTCTAAACATGAGCCTCGCAATCATGACAAAATGCAAGATTTCCTAAATAAAATTTCCTGTTGGTGAAAGTAAACAGGAAAGAGATGGGAATCATTTTAAAAGACCTTGGAGAGAAACCAACAAAGATGAGATGAGAAAATGGCAAGAGTAATTATTGTGTGAATGTCTTGAAACCTTTGGTTCTGAAACATCCTTAAAAACCACATTGATGTATCATTTATTGATGCAGCTTTGGATACACCACAAAACAGCGTCATTTTAGGCTCCCTGATAAACACTGTTTTCCCATCAACTCTTGCTACTCTTCACACAGACAAGGAAAGCCCAAGTAATCTTTGCAGCCAGATCTATTTCTCCCACTTCATATTTGACAAAATGTTTCTTTAAGTCAAAATGAAATCATAAGTAACTTTACTGAGTATATCTTGAAAGGTTAGTATAAGCCTCAGAATGTGAGGTTTTGCTTCCTTTTTTTTTTTTTTTTTTGTACTGGGGATTGAACCCAGGGGCATAGGAGCAGCGCTTTACCTCTGAGCTAAACCCCAGACCTTTTTTTTTTATGCATTTTTATTTTGAAACAGGGCTTTGCTTAGTTGATGAGGGTATCTCTAAGTTGCAGAGCCTGACCTTAAACAAGAGATCCTTTTGTCTTAGCCTCCCAAGTACTGGGATCTTTTTTTTTTTTTTGCATATTATTCTCTAATTTCATCCCTTTCCCTGCAAATGACGTAATTTTGTTCTTTTTTATGTTTTATTGGTGCATTGTAATTATACATTTTGATACACATCAGGGTAGCAGCATCATACATGCACACATTGCTCATTTAGCCCTCCATCCAATTTCACCCTATTCCCTCCCCCTTCCCTCCCTTTCATGCTCCGCATAGTGATTGAGTCTTATAAGTTTGTGTATATACATCATGTGCTATAGTGTGTTTCCCTCCACCCCCCTCCAAATTCCCTCAGTTAGGTCACCTTCTTTGTCCATCTAAAGATTTCTTCTTCTTCCCTTCTAAGTCCCATTCTATCTAGCTCCCACAGATTAGGGGGGACATCCGATTTTTTACTCTTAGTGATTTACTAATATCAGTTAGCATAATGTTCTCTAGTTCTCTCCATTTCCCTGCAAATGATGTGATTTTGTTCTTCTTTGTGGCTGCGCAAAATTCCATTGTGTACATATCCCATAGTTTTGTGATCCATTCATCTGTTGATGGACACCTTGGCTGGTTCCAAAGTTAGGCAATTGTGAATTGTGCAGCTATAAACATAGATACACATGCATTAGTCTGGTAGTTGGGTTTTAGTTCTTTGGGGTAGATGCCTACAAGGAGTATTGCTGGGTCATACAGTAGGTTTATTCCCATTCTTCTGAGGATCCTCCACACTGTTTTCCAAAGCAGTTGCACTAATTTGCAATTCCACCAACAGTGTAGTAGAGTTCCTACTTCTCCACATCCTCGCCAGCATTTGTTGTTGTTTGTGTTTTTAATGATTGCCATTCTAATTGGGGTTAGGTGAAATCTCAGGGTAGTTTTG